>VDFB02363020.1:0-48037 GCA_007258455.2 Sequoia sempervirens | reverse complement strand
AAGGTTAGAGGTAGATATAGAGACCTCCACTTCTTCCATTGGGCCATGGATATAGGGATTAAGTAGCATGGGCAGCTGTAATTCTGGTTCTTTTGCTCCTTAGCTCTCCTAGTGCACAACCTTGGAATGTACTACATGGAATAGGGAATTGCAATATGAGGTTAAGATGACATGTGCCATTTTTTGGTTACAACATTCCATTTAATGTAGCAACAAGTCCTTATTACGAGCAATTGGTAATTGCATGGACCATGGCCAGTAAAGGGTTCAAGGCATCGAGCCAGTATGAGTTGAGCTGGCTATTATTTGACAATGTGATCAATAACACAAACCTACTACTAGATTAACAAAAAGCATTTGGAAAAAGAAGGGCTACAACATTTTATCTGATGAATGGACAGATGACAACAATTAATCTTATTCAACTTCCATACGGCTTCAAGAAGATAGTTAGAGTTCTTGAAGTTGATTGATGCCTCAATTGAAGTAAAAAATGTTGAGACCTTGTGCAAATTGTTAGATGAGATGGAGAATGTTGCCCAAGTACTGACAGACAATGCAACTATATATGTGTTAGAAAGTGAAATTCTTGAGGGGAGACAACCTACTTTGTTTTGGAGCCCTTGTGTTTCCCACTACATTAACCTTCTCCTCAAGGATATCAGGGAACTTAGTTAGGTGAAAAACGTGGTTGAAAATCTGAGAAATGTTACAAAATACATCTACAACCACACATAGGTGCTAAATCTCATGAGAGAGCACACTGATTGCAAAGAGCTCATCTATTTAGGAGTCACTCATTTTGCAACAATTTTCATCGCTTGAAAATATCATGGTTACATTGCCCAACATGAAGCGCATATTTATGTGTGAAAGATGGTTGTAGCATCCTTATTGCAAGGAAGCTGAAGCCAAGAGGGTCATGAAGACCATATTTTGTGATACATTTGCCAAGAATGTGGAAGAGATCCTCAAGGTAAATTTTTTATCAAAAAGAATGCTTTTTTTTCATATGTTAATTGTAGACCGGGGGTCCACTCCATTGTATATAAAAATAAAAAATATTAACAGCAATCTAAACATCAACCCTTGAACATAGGTGCTTTGAAGTTATAGTTTCAACCAAAAATCAGCATCATCGAAATCCCTTAGAACAGTTTCTACAAATCAAGGACTTCAGCATCATTTGAAACTGACTTGTTGCATGGCAACTGAAAACTATTGAGCAGTAATTAAGGATAGTTACGCAAGAACATAAAAAATTGTTACATAGCAACTGAGAAAGTTACATAGTAAAATAAAACCTGTTACACAGCAACTGAGGACTATTGTGCAGCATCAAAATAATGTTATGTAGTAACTAGAAATTATTGCATAGCAACTGCAAACTTGATATGTAGCGACAAAAAATTTCTAATGTATTATGATGCGAATTTTAGTAAATATAAAATTTAATTGTATAATTTACAATTTGCTGATTTTGTAAATTTATAATTTTTTAATTTGTTGATTTTAATTTTATTTTTTTAATTTATGATTTAGTTTAATTTTTCTGATTTTATTATTATACACTCTTGTTTTAGGTGTCAAAATCATTGGTTAGGGTTCTATGGTTGGTGAATGGGGATTAAAAATCCCATGGGGTATCTATAAGAGGCCATGGGCAAGGCCAAAGAGGCAATTCAGCATTTGAATGGGTCCAATAGAAACAAATATGAACCCATCAAACGCTTTATTTATTGGTGGAAGAAACAACTCCACCAACACATTTATGTTGCTGCCTATTAATTGAACCCTAAGTTTTTCTTCTACAATTCATTCAAAACAGATGAGAAAATTATGGTTGGTCTAACATGTGTATGAAGAGGTTGATCCTTGATGAAAATCTTTGAGAAATCACACATGATGAGTTACAAGTTTATAACAGGGGTAAAGGGGAGATCGTTTTCTTCACCTTATCCATTCATAGGAGAGCCAATCTGCAGCCAGGTAAAATAACATATATGTTTAACTTTAGTTCATTGTTTACTTTAACTTTCAAGTATACTAAAACCCTTACAAAGTTATACATGTTGTCCTTGAAGATTTGTGGCAGGAAGATTTTGGTGCAACAACACCTAATATTCAAACTCTTGCAATCCACATTTTGTACTAGCCCTATAGCACTTCTGGTTGTGAACACAATCCAAGTGGAAGTCATTCACACAAAAAAACGCAACAAATTGACTTAAAAGCACTTGAATGACGTCTTTGTGCATTACAGTCTTTGGTTGTGTGCAAAGAAGGTAAAGGGGCAATACACATGAGGCACTTGACCTCAATAAAATCAATCCATATTCCAATTGAGTTGTTGACGTTGTGGAACCGTTGATAACTAAGGATGATTTGGCTGATTTGGAGAGGGAGGCAAAGGGATGGCAAGCAGAAGTGGCAGCATATGAGGAGGAGGAAGGCAAGCCATCAATACGGGGTTCATCACATTCACAACATGTTCTTGTTGGGGATAATATTGTTCATCAACATGAAGCTACAGCAGAACCATCCAGTTTGAGGACACCTACACGCTGGCAGCCTTTTTTGAGCTTTAGTCACAAAAGAAATTTGTAGATTATGAACATTGAAAGTAATTTGAAACTATCATTTGCATTGAAGTTGATATGTATAGAACTTCATTTTTGGTCTGTAATGTGTATTAAACACTAATTTTGATTTATATATGACCGAAATTAGTAATATGTTCCCTAAATTCAGTAGTATGCATGTTTTTGAATAAATGTTTTACAAATTTATGTGTTTTTTTGATGTTCAGAAAATTTACAAAGTTTTTGCCAAGTCTCAAGTGATTGAAAATTTTGGGTCAACCAAGTTATTGCCAAGTCCAAGTTTTCAACTATGGCATTTACAAGCACAAAATAGGATTGAAAAGCTTGAAAGGGAAAGGTCCTAGGATGGCACCAACAATTAGTAGTAAGAAAAAGGGATAAGTAAAGCAAATAAAGCAACATGGTGAGGCTAGGTAAGATGATGTGATAGGAGTCAAGGCAAGTGGAGAGAGATCTAAACAAAGAAGGCAAGCACAACACGAGTTGTGTGTCTGATGCAAGAAGGATGATGATTTCAATAAAATGAGACAAAGAAGAAGATGATAGAAAAGGGAGAGAGGAAAAGAGATGATAATATTCAGCTAGCGGGTGAGTACTTGACCATAGGAAGGATGTCGCATAGGCCTACAAGGCTCCAATTAGAGCCCATGATGATTGAGATCTTGGCAAAGGAGGCAATAGACATGGAGGAGGCCAAGCAAAGGAGTACCATGGACATAAGCAATGTGTGTAGCGCAACAAAGCTGATAATATAAATTTCTAAATGAAAATTAAAAGCATTAAGTCTCAGGATCCAGTCAGCCAAGACTCAATCATGTTAAAAGAAGCATCAAACATGGAAATTCTAATAGCATTTGACTTAAACATGTCAAACAAGATGGAATTAAGAAGTGGGTTTGTTTCTAAAGGAATGAATATACCTAAAGGGATTGAGCTGAAAATCTCGTGATGGTGCCACCTTAGTCATTCATTATGTCTTCATTTAGCAATATGTAGACAAAGCAGCCACAATGAGTACCCAAGAGAAGTTGGAACAGTAGCACATGGAATAAGTGGATATAATGCAAAATTTGAATTCTGAACAAGAGAGTTGATGAAGTAGCTAGGTTTACATAAAATTTGAGTGAAAAATGTCATAGGAAATAAAGCTATTGTAGAAGGCAGCTGGATAACAAACCAACACAAAAAATTGCAACTGCATTTTATGAGGTTGATATTACCTAATTGTTGATACAAGGGTGCTAACCAGCACTATGAATGAAGAGCCTAGACACAGCTTACACAAATCACAACATTGAATGGCAAGAAACAACATCGTGAACAAAACAACATATGAAGGAATAGAGATGTTTGTCATAATCCAATGATGCAAGAAGCACCAAAAAGTTAGAGAAATGTGAATGATTTGGGATAGAAGAGTTGCTCTATTGTATGCCAAAATGGATCTATGTTACACAAAACCTTAACCAAGGAAACTAAGACAGCCATGTGAGAAGGACCCCTCCACAAAACGGTTTAACACCACAACAATTGCCTCAATGGCTTCAAACATGGCGCATAAAGAAGGAATGGAATAAGATGAAGCTTTTGCAGATATCTCCTCATCTTCTAATTATTCAAAAACTCAAGGCATAGGATATATGTAGAATTACTTTATTATTATACTAATGGTGTTATATATATATATATATATATATAATTAATCGTTCATGGAGCTGGCTAAGGGAGGAGCCTTTAGAAGGGAAAAAGAGCAAAGATAAAGAAAGTGGTATCCACCACCTACAAGACACTTGGATCTCAACTTTGATGGGGTGTCACAAGGGAACGTAGGGGCCTTAAGTGTCGGGAGTTTAATTCGAGATGAAAATGGCAAACTGGTTGGAGCTATAATGGTAAAATCTTCATATATATATACTAAAAAATGAAAGAGATGAAGTCTCTTTATAGAGATTTTACAATACAATGTTTCTAAAAAACGAAGTTGCTAAAAATAAACTGAAGCTAACAAATTAATCAAATCTAATCTAATATATTACAATATTGACCATTAATAAATTATCTAAATATTTAATTTAATACCCTCCCTTAATGGTCAAACTATCAACTACATATCCAAGCTCAGAGACTTGGTGAGAATATCTGCAATTTGATCCTCAGTTGGAACATACTGCAACACAACTGATCCATCTTCGCCAAGTTGGCGGATGAAATGACAATGAAGTTCAACATGCTTGGTCCTTTCATGGAAGACTAGATTTTTGGCAAGTTTCAACACCCCTTGATTGTCACAGCACAAGGGTGAAGGCCCTGCTTGAGACATTCGCATGTCAGAAAGCATTCTTCAAAGCCAAACTGCCTCACAAGCTGCTTTAATAGTTCCCCGATATTCAACTTCAGTCGAGGAAAGAGCCACTGCCTGCTGCTTCTTGTTGGTCCAAGTAACTGCATCTATACCCAAACTGAAAACATACCCAAAAGTAGACTTCATGTCATCAACAAAACTTGCCCAATTTGAGTCTGTAAAGCCAATCAGCTTAGGATCTTTGCACCTACCTTACAGAATGCCAAAGTCGGAAGTGCCTTTCACATATCTCAGCACACGCTTCGTTGCAACCCAATGTTCAACTTTAGGGGTTGTCATGAAGCGAGAGATGTAGCTCACAACAAAACTAAGATCAGGTCTAGTAGCAGTGAGATAAATGAGGCTGCCTACTAGTTGCCTGAATGTTGATTCATTTTGCACAGGTGAATCTGATTTTGCTAATAGTTTTAGCCCTTTCTCCATAGGTGTAGATGCAGGTTTACAAGAATGCATTCTGAACTTATCAAGCAGACTTCTAGCATACTTGGATTGAGAGATAAAGATGCTACCAACTGTCTGCCAAACCTCAACACCTAGACAATAATGAAGAAGTCCAAAATCTGTCATGTCAAATGATTGACTAAGATTATGTTTGATCTCCTCAATCAAATGTTCTGAGCTGTCAGTAATGATTAGGTCATCAAAATAGACAAGCAAAAGAATATCATCACCAGACTATTTGATGTACAAATTAGAATTAGAAGGGGTCCTCTGAAAACCATGATCAACAAGGTACTTATCAATTTTCATGTACCATGCCCGTGGAGCCTGTTTAAGGCCATAGAGTGCTTTCACTAGTCTGCAGACCTGGTGTTCTTTACCAGCAACCTTGAAACCGAGAGGTTGCGTCATATAGACTTCTTCCTGTAGATCACCATTGAGGAATGCACTTTTGACATCCATTTGATGGACTTTCCATCCAAACTAAGCTACAATAGCGAGGACAAGCCCAATAGTACTCATTTTGGCTATGGGAGCAAAAGTCTCCTCATAATCAATGCCCTCTATCTATGAGAACCCTTTGGCTACTAACCAAGCCTTCTACTTATCAAGAGTTTCATCAACCTTGTACTTAACTTTATATACCCATTTGCAGCCAATGGGCTTCTTCCCAGGTGGAAGATCGGAGAGGACCCAAGTGTTATTCTTCAAAAGGCTATGATATTCAGCTTCCATAGCCTGTTCCCACTCAAGAATGCCTTTAGCCTCTGAATATGTTTGAGGCTCAGAGATGCTGTGAAAATTGGCCATAAGAGCAAAATTAACTGTATGTTGTTGCTTGCTCTTATTCCGAGCAGATCTACCTTCAATCAATTCATCATCATGGAGATCACTGATGGTTTTAGCATACCATTTAGGCCGGAGAGTAGAAGTGCCAATATTTGAAACAGGAGGAACAACATCACCAGGGGTGGCTAGAACAAAAGCAGCTGGATTAGGATCCAGATTGTCTTAAGGAGGAGCGGATGGTGGAGCATTCTGTTGAGGTGCCTGCACAACTGTAGAATCCCTTCCATCAGGTGGAGCTAGGGGAAGACAAACACCCAAATCAGAAGCCTTTAGAGACTGATCTTCAGGGCTCACAGAAGGAGAAAATAGATAGAAGGGCCCACTATTTTCATCAACCACAACATCACGACTAAAGATGAGACGATCTGTATCTACATCAATCAACCTATATGCCTTATGATTCTCACTGTAACCAATGAACATGAGTTTTGAGGTTTTGGGATCCAACTTAGTGCGCTTGGCATCTGGAATCCACACAAGCAGTAGAGCCAAAAACTTTCAGGTGGCTGATCTTAGGCTTGCGTACAGACTAGGCTTCTTTAGGAGTCACCTTCTTAACAACATAAGTAGGAGACTAGTTTAGAAGATAGATTGCAGTGTAAATTGCTTCAGCCCAAAATTTCTTAGGGACATTTCTATGCTTCAGCATAGAACGAGCCATTTCAATAATGGTGTGATTCCTATACTCAATGACACCATTTTGCTGAGTGTTGTAGGATGTGGTAAGTTGGCGCTTAATGCCATGTGTAGCACATAAACTGGAGAAGTCAGAAGAACAAAACTGCCCCCCATTATCAGACCTAAGAGTGACTATTTGAGAGCTTGACTCTTTCTCAACTAAGGCCTTAAACTACTAAAATATACCGAACGCCTCTGATTTGTTTTTAAGAAAATACACCCACATTCTTCTACTAAAATTATCAACAAATAATAGAAAATACCTGCAACCAATAACTGAAGGAGTGTTCATTGGCCCACATATATCAGCATGAACCAATTGTAGTACCTTGGAAGCTCTCCATGAATCACCATCTGAGAATGGAGTTCGATGTTGCTTTCCAGGCTGACAAGCTTTGCATACTCCATGATTCTAAGTCTGAATTGTAGGGAAAC
This sequence comes from Sequoia sempervirens, assembly GCA_007258455.2. NCBI lineage: Eukaryota > Viridiplantae > Streptophyta > Pinopsida > Cupressales > Cupressaceae > Sequoia > Sequoia sempervirens. Next base: position 40,669 of record VDFB02363020.1, on the reverse strand, counting down.
CACCAACCAGATTATCTCTAGATAGCTAAAAGAGAGATAATGCATATTCAGCTGCCCATAACGTTGATGCCAGAGGTTGCTGATGGAAGTGCTCTTGGCTGCCATAGCGTGCTCTTGAGAATCACCAGAATCAACAAGTCTATACAGACCATGATCCTCAAGTTCTTGAACAATTGTAGTGCAAATATCTCTATCAACAATGTTGCATGTATGCATGTTGAAAATAATATCTAGCTGAGAGTGGGTCATGATCTAACTAACTGAAAGTAAATTTAGCTCCATGCCAGATACAAAGTATACATCAAGAAATATTGAATTTTTCCCTTCAGAATGAATATGCACGTTGCCCTTGCCGACAACAATATACTCTTCGCCTCTTGCAAAGATAACAAATTCTTTGAATCGCATGTACTCAATGAACCAATCTTGACGATGAGTGAAATGTTGAGATGCACCTGAATCAATATACCAGGCAGAGGATTTAACAAGATCTACAAGACTCTTGGCCATAAAGGCATAGAACACAGACTCTTGCTCAATGTGCTCTGCAACATGGGCTTTAGGTTTAGACTCTCCTTGCTTGGACTGTTCAGAAGCCAAGCATTTCCGGCAATCTTTCTTCATGTGACCATACTTATGGCAACAATTGCACTGAATGTTCTTCTTCTTGGAAGAGTCTTGGGATTGAGCTTGGCTGGTTTGTTGAGAGGGTTGATTCTTGCCCTTATTCTTTTGAAATGTCTTGGCAGTAAATGCCTATTCCGTGGAGGATGAACTAGCACCGCTACCGAACTGTTGTTTCCATCGATCCTACTGCAGAAGTTTAGTGCAAAACTCTGGAAACTTCAAGTCAACATTGGTTGAGGTAATGTTGAGCATCTCAATAAAGTGCTCATAAGACTTTGGTAGACTCTTCAGAGTGATGACTACCATATCTTCCTCTTCCATCTTCCAACCAATTGCCTCTAGCTAATCATAGATATCCTTGATTTTTGTCAAGTGCACTTGCAGAGTTGTCTTTTCATCCATCATGATGGAGAACAACATGTTCTTTAGAAAGAACGCTCGACTCTTGTCGGATGTTTCATGAAAATCTTTCAAAAGCTCCCAAATTTCTTTAGCTGATTTGCTAGACGGTACTTGAGGCAGCTGGTCATTAGTGACCGACAATTTAATAAGCATCACGGCTTCTCGATTTTTCTCATCAAATTTTTCTTGATCTTTATCCACCATTGTAGGACGTGTCTTGTTGCCCAGAACACTCTGGTCAAGGCACCGATACTCAAATGACAAATATGGTCATCATACGCTACTTCCAAGTGTTGTAGTTGCGGCCGTTGAATTTCTGACTACCTTCCAGCATAATGTGAGACAAAGAGGCCATCTTTCACAATCAAAACACAAGCCTTCAAACAGATTACAATAGAAAAGAGGCACAAAGCCCACAAACTTATAAATCTGTCAAAAATTGAAGAAATCTCAGGTCGCACTTAGTCAAAAAAGAAGAGTAGAAAACCTAGCGCTCCAAATAAGTGCCAAAATATGCTGAAAACCATGATTTAAAAACTGCCCAAAGATACAGAAGGTCAAGAAGGTCGCTCAGAAACATGAACAAAAACACAAATCACCAAAAATTGGTGCAAGTCCCACAAGAACCAGGTCACAAAAACTTTCCGATGTTGCAACAAAAAACACGGTTTTTATAACACTCAAGTCGTAGAAAAAACGGTACCCAAAAACTGAAAAAACCCTCATGAAAAACAATGCTCAGTACACAATAAAAAGACTTCACAAAAACCCGTGTCGAATCCACAAACACCCAAAAATACATGAAAAAAAGTGACCAGAAGAGTAACACGCCAACAAATCCCTCATAGAAGATCACGAAAAAGGGTTGCGCTGGGTTCAAAACCCACAAAAAAATGCAAAAAGTCGCGCGAATGCAGATGAACAGGTCTAGAAAACCCGTAGCAAAATGGCAGAAGGAAGGTGCGATTCTGAAACAAACAAAAAAAACTCACAAATCGGTGATGAAACAATCCGCATTTTTCAGACTCAAATGAACCTGTGAATCTCGGCCAAAAATATGTGAACAACATCAATGAGGCACCTATAGGAGCATTATTAAAAAATTTACCTATGGGCACCAACAATGAGGCAGAATTCACAGCTTTGTTGGCTGATTTAAAAATATGTGAACAAAACAACATCAAGTAAATTGACATAGAAGGGGATTCAATGATATGCATTCAGGCAAATCTTGCAAAGAATGGAAAACTATTCAGTACAACATTGTTATCAGGAGATGAACAGGGTGGCGGATGCATTGGCTAATCATGGGATACTACAAATCCAAGACACAATTCTAGTTGATGATCCCAGCACTTGGATTCACCTCAACTTGCTTGCGTGAATGGAGGATGCAGTGCAAGACCACTGCCAATTATGAGGCAGCACTCTTCCTGTCCTCTCAATATGCAGGTCAATCTTGATGAATCTTAAATAATCTGTGATGACAGAGTGGGAACTCCTGCTCATGTGGAGGGGTGGTGTTATATTCGGATGTCGTCATGACAAGGTAATCGAGTATGGATTCAAAAATTGTTCTGGGAGTGGTTGCTTGTGCATGTAATGACTCTTTTCCAAATCAACTAAATCGATTATTCTGCATCAGCTCAGACCATGCTAGGTGTGTCATTGCAGTAGTTATTGATTCAGAGGTATGTGGTAAATCAAGTGAGCACAAGCATGACAGATTTTGCATAGAGCTTTCCTGTCCAATATCGTGGACATCCTAGGCTGGTGAAGTTAGGGAAAGCTGGCCGCGATCAGTTTCATGCGCAGTTCAGGAAAAGGGCAGTGGAGGCAGTAGGAGCTTATGATGGAAGTAGAAGTGACTGCCTAGGAGGAACCTTCTCAATCCAGGCCCTCATGGAGAACAGCTCCATGTAGCAAGCATTCAAGCTTCTACAAACAGGTCTACTAAAATGTAACCTAGAGTACAGAAAATTTCTCAAGGATTATGGGGATGTAATCACATAGGAGATGGGGACACAGATTAATGAGAAGATTGAGGGGCTTCTGTATATCTTGCATAATAATTTGCATGGAGGATATGTATTGGAGGAGGATGGTGAGGAGGAAGGCTTTGTGGATGAGTCTAAGGATCAATCTTTTTCTGGCAACGCCAACTGAAATATATGAAATCTTTTGTTTAAGTTTTAAAGAAAGGGAGCTGCCCACTTGGCAGCAATTTAAAATCAAAAATAAAATAAAATAAAAGATATACATAATTTATTTCCAAAAGCGAGACGAAATGGCGTCGTTGGAGTGCAGTAATCCGAGCTAGGCGTCAGTGCCTGCTCGTTCTGCTTACGCTTGCTTTCGTTGGGTGGAATGCATGTTTTTTGGGGAGTGGGACGTTTCTTCACCTCCTATCTCTTCTCTCTCTTCTCTCTCTGTTTCTTCCTGGTGGGGTTTGGCTTCTGGCTGTGGTGGCTTGTGGTGTTGAGTGTGTATGGTGTTGGGCGCTGTGCAGGCTTTTCTCTTCTGCGTGGCCTCTTCTCGGAGCTGCCTTCTTTGTGCGCTTTCATCATTTTGCTGTGAGCGTGGGGTGGGGTTTTCGAAACCCTTGTTTGGATTTTTATCTTGTGTGCTTGCATGCCCATTGTGGGCTGGGTATAATGCTGTCTGGGGAGGCCTCGGGCGCTAGCCCCAAAATGGATTTTCGATCTGCAATTGGTGCGAAGTCTCCTCCGCATGCTTCGAAGGTTTTCAATAATAATCTGTATTTTTCAGAATCTGGGCCAGATGGAGTGGGCTCGTCTAGTGGGGCTCGGATCACGAAAATCAATGGTTGTCTGGAACGCTGCAAGGAGAGGCCGAAACTCGTCATCCCATTGGAGATGGTTGCGGAGGACATCGAGTATTACTCGAGGCACTCCTTTTATTGCAAGTTTTTGGGTATGCGGATCTCGATGCAATTTCTGGAATCTTGGGCCCAACGAACTTGGATGCCAGAGGGTGAGATGGATATAAAGCTCCTAGCAAACAATTATTTCATGGTTACCTTTGACTGCATGGCTGACCGCAATAAGGTATTCGAAGGGGGGCCCTATTTTTACAACCAGGTTGGTTTGTTTATTAAACCGTGGCATGCTGGTTTCAACCCTGCTGAGGAGCTTCCGACTCGAGTCCCTGTGTGGGTTCGGCTTCCACGCTTTCCAGTTGAATGTTGGCGGGATGACATCTTGCATTTATTGGGGTCGATGCTCGGGAAGCCGGTTGGTTCTTCGCAACAGACTCAATTTAAAAAGGTGATAACTTTTGCCCGTATTTGTGTAGAAATTGACTTAAGTAAGCCATTACCAGATTCTTTGGATATGTCGGTGGGTCCTCACTCTTGGGTGCAGTCATTGGACTATGAAACTCTCCCATTTCGATGTCGCCTCTGCCATGAATATGGTCACTTACAACGAAGATGTCCAAAGGCTAGGCCTGTGGTGCATCCGACTTCCCAATCTGATCGCAACCCACCTAGGGAGGATAAGGGAAAGGATCCCATTCCAGGGGATGAGACTGGTACTGATGGCTTTGTCCCTGTAAGAAATCGTAACAGAAACCGAGGTCAAAAGAGGACCTTGAAGGAAAGACAAGATGAAGACTCCTTTAACAGATTCGAGGTTTTGGATGATCTTGGCCATCAGGAAGTGAATCCAGGATTGGTGAATTTGGATCAGGGTATTGTGTGTTTGGAACATGCAGATCCTCCTTTTGGGGTTTCTATGGATACACAAGTTACGGGAGATGTGCAAATGGTGACCGACCTACAAATGGATGGTCAGGTGGGGTTGGATCCTGCTGCTGAAATGAAGAAGAATGAGGGAGTTGGTACTATATTGGCTCTACATGCAGGAATGGATGCTGGGAAGAATATCAAGTCCTCTCCTTCTCCTTTGGGTCTCCATCAAAAGGATATCAAGAAAGGATTGGGGGAGAAAACTTCAAAGCTTGGAAGGAAAAAGGATATGGAAAAGATTAAGTTAGCTGGGGAAACTTTGGTGGAGTCAGGGTCGGTTAAGACTCTGGATTCACACTTCTCAAGCTCGTTGAAATGATTGTATTATCTTGGAATGCAAGGGGCTTGAACAGCAGCCCTCGACAAAAGGCTGTTCGTGAGTTGGTTAGAAGTCAATCTCCTGATGTTCTGTTCCTGCAGGAGACTAAGTTATCTGTGGAATGTATGCTTGGTTTATCTCCTAAGCTATGGAGAAGCGGCGAATGCCAGTGCATTGGTGCTCAAGGGTCTGCGGGTGGAGTGGCTTGTCTTTGGAATCCTCGGAAGATCCGTCCTCTTTGGTGGATGTCCTGTAAGTCCTCTATCTCAATGATTGCCTCTTGTTCTGAGACTGGGGAGTCTATTCTCCTCTCCAATATCTATGCGCCTACTGAGTTTCAAGGTAAGCAACTCTTGTGGAATCATATTAGATTTGTTCAGAGTATGGTTCCTTTTCTTCCATGGATTTTGGCTGGTGACTTTAATGCTATTTCTGAGTTCGCTGAGAAGCGAAGTGGTATTGCAAGGTTGGAGCCTTTTGCGATGCTTCTTCAGGATAACATATCTACTTTGAACCTAATAGATGTAAAGCCTACTAATGGTCAATTCACCTGGAACAATCGTAGGATTGGGGATGATTGCATCTCTGAAAGACTTGACAAGTTTTTGGTGTCTTGTTCTTGGGTTGGTGGTTTGTGGTCTTCTAGCTCTGAAATGTTGGATTGGAGAGGGTCAGACCATTGGCCTATCAAGCTTGTTGTCTCTTCAGTTCGTGTTCCCCAGTCACCCCCTTTCAAGTTCCATATTATGTGGCTCCGTGAGCCCTCTCTTCATGACTATGTGGTCGAATGGTGGAGACATGGTAGACCCGCTTATGGCACAGCAATGTATATTTTTTCTAAGCTTCTCCAATTTGTCAAATATCAGCTTAAGCGATGGAACCGTCAGTGCTTTGGGAACATTTTTCATGCTAAGGTTGCTGCCCAGGCTGAGCTGGATAGTATTACGAGGGTGATTAGGGAAGATGGTGTGACTGCCAATCTACTCCAAGAGGAGGCCAGGGCCCTGAAAGTGCTGGAGGAGTGTGAATTGCAGGAGGAAATCTTTTGGAAACAAAAGGCTCGAATTGAATGGCTTCAAGAGGGGGATAAAAATACGGCCTTCTTCTTCAATTCGGTCAAAGCCAGGCGCCATGGGAATTCCATCTCTGTTCTTGTTAATGACACTGGTGAGCACCTTTCCTCTTTTAAGGATATTTCATGTGAAGCTGTGCAGTATTTTATTTCCCTATTCAGGGAGGATTCTCAGGGGGTTGCGGATGAGGAGGCCCAAGTTTTGTCTTGCATCCCTTCTTTGGTTACTATGGAGATGAATGAGCACCTTATGGGTGATATCTCGATCGAAGAGCTTGAGCGCACGGTGTTCCAGATGAAGAAAGGAAAAGCTCCTGGCCCTGATGGTTTCCCGGTGGAGTTCTTTCAGGAATTTTGGGATATTATTAAGTTGGACTTATTGGTGGTTGTCCAGGAATCTCAGAAGAACAAGCAGATGTTAAGGGCCTTGAATTCTACTTTCCTGGCTCTCATCCCCAAATGTGATGGGGCTGATAGGTTAAGCCAATTTAGACCCATTTCTCTTTGCAATGTGGTTTACAAAATTATCTCTAAAATTATTGCCGATAGACTGAAAAAATGGCTTAAAGTGCTGATTTCTGAGGAGCAGAGTGGCTTTGTGGCGGGCAGACAAATTCTGGATGGGGTGGTTATTGCCACGGAGACTATTCATTCTATGGACAGCTCCAATGATAAGGCAATGTTCATCAAGTTGGACATGGCAAAGGCATATGACAGAGTTCGATGGTCCTTCCTTTGGAAGATTCTTGGTGCCTTTGGTTTTGGGGATGATTGGATTCAATGGGTCAGGAGTTGTGTTACTTCAGTCTCCTTTTCTGTTTTAATTAATGGAGAGCCCTCTGAGCTTTTTGGTGCCTCTAGGGGATTACGTCAAGGCGACCCGTTGGCTCCGTATCTGTTTCTGCTTTTTGTTGAAGGTTTGGGAAGGTTGTTGAGAAGGAATGTGGAGAGGGGTCTCATTCGGGGATGGCGATGGGGAGGTAACATTCCCCCTCAGTCTCATCTTCAGTTTGTGGATGATACGGCGCTGATGGGTATGGCTACAATTCGGGAGGCTACTAGTTTGCGTGCGGTGTTGGATGTCTACTTGACTGCCTCGGGTCAATTGATTAATGAAGATAAGTCCTCCATCTTCTTCTTTAATACTCCTAGTCCCATCCAAAGGAGGATAGCCAATATCTTGCATTTTCAGATTGGGTCCCTCCCTTTGACCTATCTTGGGATTCCTATCTCTGTCAAAAGGATGCCCAGGGAGTCATGGCAGAACATTCTGGATAAGTTTCGGTCAAAGGTTAACCATTGGACCCATAGATGGTTATCCTTTGCTGGCCGGGTTCAGCTGATCAAATCTGTGGTTCAGGCTCTCCCCATCTATAGGTGTATGCTCCAGGTGGCCCCAGCCGACTTTGTTCAAGAAATGGATGCTTTAACTAGACAATTTCTATGGGCAGGTAATATTTTGTCTTCCAAATGGAGTTTGGTTAGATGGGAGCTAGTCTGTAGCCCACGGCAATATGGCGGTCTCGGATTAAGGCAGTCTTCTTTGTCTGGGATTGCGCTTGCTGCTAAATTGTACTGGAGATGGTGTGTGGAGTAGGACCAGACTTGGGCCAGGATCTTATCTCATAAATATTTCTCAGGGATCCCTCAGATGGATATTCCCCGCTATCCCCTGGTGGGGAAAGGATCGGTGATTTGGGGTACGCTCAAGAAGGGGGCTGCTCTCATCAAGGATGGTTTATTTTGGATTTGCAAAAATGGATTGGAGGCTCACTTTTGGTCTGATTCTTGGGATGGCTTTCCTCCCCTTGTTTCCCAGTTCCCTAACTTGTTGCCCCTCTGTCATCGATTTATTGAGGCTAGTTGGAATAGGGTGAGAGACTTTAAGACGGTGTCCTCTCATGGTCAGTTGATGGTGGCTAGGTTGAAGACTCCTGAGGAGTGGCCTGTGGTTGGTATGGAGGAGGAGTGCGCGAAATTGCAGAGTATCCTTTCTAGCAGGAGTTGTAGCTCCCTCCTAGAAGGTGATGTTTTATCTTGGTCTCCCAACCCTAAAGGTGTTTTTACTGTTGCCTATGGGTATCAGGTGCTTTTATCTCACAAGCTGGATGGGGTGGAGGTTCAATGGTGGAAGAGAGTTTGGAATAAGTTTTCTTGGCCAAAGTGTAATTGTTTCATGTGGACTTTGGCCTAGAACAAATGCTTGACTTGGGATAATATTCAGAAAAGGGGATTTCAGGGCCCATCCATGTGTGTATTGTGTAGGACTGGGGAGGAGGACTCTGCTCACTTGTTTTTTCGATGCCCCTTTGCCCTGAGGCTGTGGCATTTTTGGTGGGAGGTCTGGAAACATCCTTGTGTTCATGCGTCCTCCCTGGTGGATTTCTGGAGTAGTCTGGGCAGACCTCCCACTATGGCATCTTTCTTACAGGACATGTGGTATGTTGGGCCCACCTTCCTTCTCTGGAAAATTTGGCTTGAGCGGAATCGTAGAATCTTCTGAGATGAAAAGATGGTTGCTCAGCGGATCTAGCAGAGAATTTTGGGTATGGTTCAGGAGACGATGGAAGCGAAGTGCGAGGTGGCGTATCCCTTGGAGAAAGAGGATGCTGAGAAGGTGGAGAGATTGGGACTTCGGGAGCTGTCTTTGGCCTCTGCTTGTGTCCGGAGGGGAAGGCGGGCAAAAAAGAAAGTCCTACGAGTGGGTAAATGGATTCCCCCTCCTACTGGAATTCTGAAGATTAATATTGATGGGTCCTCAAAAGGAAATCCTGGGCCAGCTAGAATTGGGGGAGTTGGTAGGGATTCTTCGGGAATGGTGGTTCTTTTCTTCTCCATTTATGAAGGGGTGCAGACTGTCAACCTTATGGAAGGTCTGGAAATCTTATCCGCCCTTGAGCGGGCCTATGCTTTGGGGTGGACAAAGGTTATCTGTGAGTCTGACTCACAGGTTTTGGTTAATTTGCTTAATGCTCGGCAGGTGGTTGATGTCAATTGGCAGTTGGCTAGAATGGTTCAACAGATTTTGCAGATTAGTTCCTTGATGGAAGTGGTTTCTTTTGTCCATATTCTGAGGGAGTGGAATAGGGCAGCGGATTGCTTGGCGAAATGGGCTTCAGAGCATCTTGATGGGTGGAAGATTGAGGGGTGGGAGCAACTTTCCTAGGAGCTCTGCCATGATTTGGAAAGAATTATTGCGGAGGATGGAGAGGAGATTGGGGATGAATGATGTGGGTCCTTGCTTTTTCTATTTGCTTCTTTTGGTCTTTGAGGCCTTTGCTTCTGTTCTAAGTTTTACCTTTTTAATAAAAAATTATTTCCAAAAACAAAGGCATAACAAAAAAACCTCATACAATCATACAAATTACATAATCCACCAAAAATATAGATAAAAATGTTACTCAACTTTATAAATCTATAAGAAGTTTCAGAACAATCAATTAGAGTTGTGGTCATTTCACAAATTTGTGGAGTAATGTTGTTTTAGCAGCGTTTGCTTATACTGAAACAAAGAAAAAACAAAATGTATAGTGTCATGATTATCTTGGACTCAACTACACACAATGCAAACTAAATATGCATGGCTTATCACATAAGCTTGAAATCTTTTCAACAAAAGTATTCCCTTGCACGTTTGTAGCTTGTAGTTCCTGTAAAGCAAAACCTAAGTTACATACCGCATATTGGCGCTGCTTGAGATATGGTCTATTATCATCACTATGCCATCCTATGCTTGCTCCTTTAGTCCAACTGCAACAATAAACATGATGTATAAATGAAACGAACTAAAAGAAACTAATTATATCAGGCAAAGGAAAAATTAAGATTAAAAATATAAATTAAGCATTTCCCAGATCCTCTCATTTGATTTCTTCCAGGCTTTACATGGTTTGTCTCAAAAAATTTACTCTATAGCAAGTAGGGTAGATCAATATAACGCCTAACCACAAAGGTTAAACCATAAACTTATATTTTCTCTAATTGTACTTGAAAACACATCCTTGTAGTATAGACTAGAGAGTTACATACCTAATCAATTAAACTTGAGAAGAAAACAAATAAGTGAGAAAAAGGTAGAACATAAGAAAGAACACAATATATATATGATTCATATAAAAACCTATACTATGCATAATTATATTTGTCCCTGATCAAAAGTTCAAGAATTGCATAAGATGAAAAGTTCAAAAATGGCGTAAGACATAAACTTCCACTACAGTATGCAAAATATTCTATATCTAAGGTAATATGAAGACTCCACCTGCTAAGTAGCCTAGATCTTAAACAGGTTTATGTTTTGCCTTAGTCGTAAGATTGAGATTTGTCCAATTTCCTTTATTTTAGTTATCTGAATGTTTTGCAGTTTGGTTTACACCACAAAAAGAATTAAAGAACCAATAACTATCCACTACAAACTTCTATCCAGCTTCTATCATAAATAAAATCAACCTTCAAACAATGTTTAGAGTCATCTACATATTATTAATGATTTCATTTCTTCCATTGGACCTAACCTGATGGTTTGTAGATGCTTCTACCATCTGGTTATTATGATTTGAAAATAATGCATGATCATCCAACACAAATTTTACAGTTGAAAATATAGAAAGTATTTATCTTTTGCCAAGGCTCAAATATTTTATCATTGTTTCAACCAGTTCCTAAGTTATAGAGATCATTTAAATGTATAAAATACCAAAGTGTTGGTTTCTCTGCCAGATTTGTTTTGATTTGGTCAAATTTTGATGAGCAGAACAAATCTTTTTAAGACATAAATTTTATAAAGCTTTTTTCTTCATGGACAATATGATATAAATGGTAAAAACAATCCCCATATGGCATGCTTGTATAAGGGGGTACTCATACACTAAATTGGTGTTTCTTGGCCGTGATATAACAACTACAGTTGAAAAACTCAGGCAATTACTCACCATCTCACAGATGCTTGCAAGGCAAACCAGTTTAGCAAGTAACTCACCCAAAACTCGTTACCTAGAAAATCACCTATAACTCGCAAGTCCATGGGAAAAACTCACTAAACAGAAAAACATCAGACCACCCATATAAGAAACACTCAAATTTGTCATTTTTTGCACCATTCTTTCCAAGCTTTCGACCCTTTCAACATACTTGACCATTAACCATTTATTTGCAGGTAATTTGAGGTGAGCATTTATTGAATTTAGTGAACTTATCAGCTGCATTTGATAGTTATGTAACACAGTAACACTTTTTCTGTTTTGTTTTACATCTTCATTGTAGCTGCTGTGGTTTATATTTGTTGTATTTTATTTTTTATGTTCAGTTAGTTTCTTATGGCTCCTAGGATTTTTTTTCAATTTTTTTCAATTTTTTTAGTTTGTTAGGGTTTTATTTCATTTTTTGCAGCATTCTTTTCAAGCTTTCAAACTTTTCAACATACTCGAGCATTAACCATTTATTTGCAGGCAATTTGGAGTGAGCATTTATCAAATCTTGTGTAATGTCCCCTCCTAGCCTCTGTACAGTGGACATAACCTTTAGCCAATTCCAGAGTCCCTGTTGGCTAAGTGGTTCTGATAAGGGGACTCAATTCCAGCTTTGGGTGTCGGGTCTGCAGTTTTCCGGGAGACTTTCTACTTTTAGCAGGGCCAATTTGCTGCTCACTGTCTACAGTGAGTCTTGGTGCAATATCAGTTTTTCTCCAGTTCGAGCCTTTGGGATGTCACTTGCTATTTTTAGTACTTACTAAAAATAGTAAGTCTATTTTAGGATACTGGACCAGGTTAGGCTTGTCACAGCAGCATATTCAGTTGGTAAAGTTACTTTGGTAAAATCATTTAAATATTTGATTTTAGCTTCAAAATGTGAGCTTTATTAAAGTAACTTTATATTTTTTAATTGAGGGGTCATAAGGGGATTTAAAAAGGACCTTAGACGCCTAATGGAAGGACTTGAAGTTGTTTTTAAAACAACAATATCATTTTAAAATGCTTAAATAACTTGGGCGCCCAAGCAAAGGGAGGTGAATATTAAAAAATTAAAGAAAATCAAATGCAAAAGAGAAGTGGCATTTGTTTTTAGGGTTGAGGTATTCGCCCTAATTTGGAGACTCTCTTAAAAGTTCATTTTTGAAGCTTTTCTTCATGGTTGAGATTAACAACAAAGGGAGATGTTGTTGGTTTGTTACCAGAAGGTTGAAGAATGGGATTGAGGACGAAAACCCTCAGATTCTAAGGCTAGTTTCGGCAATGAGCGACCTACTCAAGCTGGTGATTGGTGGTTTCATACAGGAATCACATCTGGGCGAAAAAGATGAAGATTTTCCCATTTTTTTGAGTGCTTTTCAGTTTGGTTTTGGTGTGAGTTTGTTGGGTTTTGGTGTGGTGTGGATTTCTTATGATTTTGGTATGATTTATTTACAGTTTTTGGGCACTTATTTTCTAAACCTGATCCCACATATTTGATCGTAGCTCAGAAATGAAGTGAGGTTTTGAAATGGGTATTGTTTAAAATGAAGACCCTTCTTATGGCGATTCTAACGAGCATAAGTTTGCAATTTTTAGTGAGGATTCTGATTTTATAGAGAAGATCGAACTTCTCATGGAGGGACGGCTTGCTAGTGGAAAAAACTCAGTTTTCTCTTGCTGGTATGTGGTTGCTTCTGATCGCCTTTAAGTCTGATAAATAGGGCCTTGGGACGTGGAGGAACAAGGAGAAAGAAGGGCGATTTCTTGGTGCTTGTTGATGGCCTTAGTGGAGCTATAAGTTTGCTGTTATGCCTCTTGTACCAGGTCTGAAAAAAATTCCATTAATTTCTGTTATAAATGTTTGTAAATCTGCTCTATATATGACCAATGAAAATCTGATTATTGAAGGGATTGAAAGTTATTTCCTAGCAAATTACTTGTTGCTTCATTTGCATTTATTTATATATCATTTGGTATCAATACATCATGAATGGCATGTGAGAAAAAAAAAGCAAACAAACCTGAAACAAACACAGAAACATCCTACAGCAGTGGGAAAACTCCAAAAAAAATATTGGGGTTTTTTATTGGCTAAGTATAGACAGTATCTTATTGGGGGCAAATTTATAGTGAAGACTGATCATAACAGCCTCAAATACTTTTTAAATCAGAAGGATTTAAGTGAAAGGCAGCAAAAGTGGGTAAGCAAACTTCAAGCCTTTGACTTTGAAATTGAATATGTTAAGGGGAAATGCAATGTAGTAGCTGATGCACTCTCAAGGAGGCCACATTTGTGTATTTTTTCTGAGATTGCAGCAGATTGGAAAGAGAAAATACAAGCTGATTATGCTAAAAACACATTCACAAACAGCATCCTTGATGGTGCTTTGAATGATGAAAAGTATAGTGTTAAGGATGGGTTAATTTTCTACAAAGAAAGAATACTTCTAATGCCTGAAACTAAGTTAAAGGAGCAGATTTTAAAATCTTTTCATGACACTCCCATGGCTGGTCATCCAGGATTTTACAAGATATATAGGCAGATCCGTGAGAGATTCTCATGGAAAGGCATGAAAGATGATATAACTAAGTATGTACATGAGTGTCAAGTGTGCCAACAAAATAAAAATGAGCACACATACGCTGATGGTCTGCTGCAACCATTGCCCATTCCTACTCAAAAGTGGGAAAGTATATCTATGGATTTCATCACGGGACTTCCCAAGGTGCAAGGGAAAGATTGTATTTATGTGGTAGTTGACAGGTTGACTAAATTTGCTCATTTCTTTGCCATATAAGCAGGTTTTTCAGCATTACAGGTGGCAGATTTGTTCTTCAAAGAGGTGTTTAGGCTTCGTGGGGCACCTAGAAATATCATAAGTGACAGGGACAGCAAATTCATGAGTTTGTTTTGGCAGGAATTGTTCAAACTTTGTGGTACAGAGTTGACTCCCAACACTAGCTACCACCCTCAAACAAATGGGAAAATTGAAATTGTTAACAAGTGGGTGGAAGGTTACCTAAGGAATTACATTTCAAGGCAGCAGAAGGCTTGGGTTAGATGGTTGTATTTAGAGGAGTTCTGCTACAACTCTACTTATCATATGTCCATTAAGATGTCTGTAATGTCCCTTACCCGGATTTACCCTAAAATTCATTTGTTTGCCCTAGAATTCGCTTGTTGATTAGGTTGAGGGTTTCTTCATTTTCATATGAATGTTCTCTCTCTTGGATTGAAACCTCCAGTCACCATATTAACAACATTCACCATATACACATATATCTATTAGCATTAATATCTATATATCCCAAATACAAACATAATAACAAAAGCAACAATGAAGACATAGGAGGAGTGGCGTGGGTGGATCCGCCCGAAGCTATCCAACTAAGCCCAAGAGCACAAGCGCCTATTTAAGACAACCCACCCCTTGGCCCCAAGCGGCAGGAACGTCCAAACAAAGGCAATTCCACCCTCGGAGTGGCGTGCTTAGTAGAAACATTTGTACCTGCTTTATCCACCCATGTCATCACCTCGGAAGACACTTAACCTACTTGGGACAGTCAGGGGAGCGTATAAGTGGCTTGGGCCTACCACCCCTCCATGGCCACCCATGCCATGGGACTGGGTGAACTATGAGTGGAATTTCCACCCCTCCAAGGCCCATCCCTACCTTGGGTTTCGAGGGCAGACTTGAGTGGGGTTTTTAGGCACCACTTCTCTCACACCTTCCCTCCCAGTAAGTTGGAAAACACTTAGAAGACAATCGTTAAGCAATCAAATACATTTGCATCTATACTTATCATATATCAAGATCCATTCCCAAAGTGATGATGCATAATAATACTAGAATTGCTATGCAGATCTCTTTATTCCTTTCCCCAGTCGATTCCCTGTTCTTAGCACTCAAGAGATATCATTAGTGTAAATCAATCATAGAAGAAATCTATTATCCATATGTATTTAAATTATCATAATTACTTATAAGGCTTAATAATTGTTGCAAGCATCATTATTGTATATTCGCATATAATTCACACATCTACCCATACATACATATACATATACATATATTCAGATATTATACTTGCTAATTCTATATTTCTTTTCAAACCTGTTATTTACTTATTTAAGATTTGTACATATCTCTTTTTCTTGCATATTTTCCTTGCTGGTAACTATTTTCCTAATTCTGCTTTTATCTTCTCTTATAAATAGCAATTTACAATACTCAGAAAATACCACCCCTATTTCCCTTTGATCAGAATATGTTTATTTATTCCTTTCTTATCCTCATTCCCTCCTCTAGTCCCTGATCCCCTTCTCTTCTCATACATTGTTTTTTTATACCTTCCCACTTTGGAGAAGAGGTGCAACCAATATGGAAGACCGTGTCTTCCTAGGACGTGATTTCCCTTATGGAACCCATCCATAATAGATGATGATCATTGCTTTTCCCTTAAATCTGTTTGCTTATTAAGAGGGTTGACCGATACTTTTATGACTGCAATGTTTCATTTATAATTGTTGCTTTAAGTGTTTGTTGGCTTTTGTAGGAGTGGTTCGGTTCTTTGTTATTTTAATAGCATAGTTAGTAATATTCAGAAATTGCTTACACCTATTGTTTATGCTGATTAACATATATTACCAAAATAATATTATCATATTATTAATAGTATAATATTAACAATGATACATATGATATGATTTTAATTTAATATTATAATATAATATTATCAATGATACATAACATGGTTTTAATATTATGAATAATTATAAATATTGTCTTGATAATTATAATCATAATCATAGAAGCATAAATCGGGAAAAAATCGGCAAAATCGCGATTTTGAAAAAATCTGGGAGGTTGCCGATTTTTTCCCTAAAAAAACCCGATTTTTTCAAAGTCAACGCCTTCCAAAAAATCGTTGAAAATCATCAAAAATCGGGATTTTTCGACCAAAAAATCCTGAAAAAACGTGAAAAAATCGCGGGTAAAAAAAAACCCTAAAAAAAGACGCGTTTTTGCGCGGGCTGAGAAGGAAATCGGCTGACTGCGAAGGAAATCGTGCGGGCTGGGAGGGAATATTATTTCGTCACCCACTTGTTATTATTGCGCACTCACTTCTCCAGCAAACCTCCAAAGGAGACTAACAATCTTACAGAGGCTACCGCCATTGCGCCCGCGAGCACAACCACGAAGAAGAGAGACAAGGGTCTCACCAAACAACAAGCAGCGCGGAGGCCGTCCTCAATCGTCGAACCAGGAGAATCATAATTCCCTCCCCGGTGGGTGGCAATAGGGTTAGAGCCAATTCAGTTTGTCTTTAATCATTTTTGTTTGTATTTTTTTTTTAATTTTTTTAAAAATGGTTTACAATATTGTATTTATTTATTTATTTTATAAATTTATAGTTTAAGTTTAAATTTTTTAATGTTTAAACTTTATAGGAAACACTAAGTATAATTCTTTACATATTTATGAAAATGATAATATATCTAATTTTTAAAAATATATAATATAATTTAAATTAAATTGATCATAATTAATATATATAATTTTTAAACATTTTATGTTTAAATTATGTAATATATATAATATAAATTTATTATAATTAATATATATAATTTTTAAGATATAATTTTACATATTTGATATTTTTTATTTCATAATAATATATAAAATTTAGTTTTGCTTATAGTCTTATTACTTATATAATTAAATTATTAATAATATTTTAATATATAATTTTAAAAATATAATATTCCTATATTATAATTATATAATTTAAAAAATTATAATTTAATGTTTAGATTTAGAATTTAATTTCAAATCCGATTTATAATAATTAGAATTTAATGTTTATATAATTAGATTTATAATTTAATTTCAAATCCGATTTTTTCCCCAAACATTTATGTCGCTATAATCATAATAACTTATATTTATTTTGATATTTATTTGGTTTTGTTATTTGATCCTCTGTATTTTAATATTTCGTATTTTAATCATTCAAGTATAACAATAAATTGTCAATATATACATTATTATTTTATTCCAATATATTACAACTTTTATATTGATATATTATCTATTTTACGTTAATATATTATAATGACTATAATATTTAGTATTTATACTTTGGCAATATATTTAATATTTATAATTATAATATTATCTTTGATAATTATAATTATAATAATATTAGATAGTTAATGTTTTTTAATATGTATTTTGTTTATCTTGTTTTCAATGCTACAATTTTGGGGGACATGACAATGTCACCCTTCATGGCGTTGTATGGGTATGAGGCTCCTAGCTTCATTGATTTATTATTTGGTGATTGTAGAGTGCCCAGGCTAAGGATTTCTTGCAAGAAAGTCAAGACATTGTGGAGGGCCCTTCTATCTCCCCACCCACCCAACTAGAATTCGGGTGGGTGGGAAACTATAGTTCCGGGAGGAGATAGTAGGGGGACTCGAAATGTCCGGTGCCGGGTTGGGTGGGAATAGAAGGTCCACCTATCCCGTTGGAAAAGTAGGGGTGTCCAAATCCCTTGTGACGGGTGAAGAAGGATCAAATGCCAGGCGGTTTCTAGGTCCCCCACCCACCAGCTATATCCGATCAAAATGTCTGGGGGCCTAGATAGCTGGGCCCCTACCTATATAACTGGCATTCCAGGTGACAAGCGCTTAACACGGGCACAAGCAGGGCTCTACCAAGGGGGCGCTATACTATAGTAGTTCACATAGGTGCTCGGAGTAAGAGATGTACTTTGAACCGAACAACCGGCCCGGTCTCGACCGGAGCTCAACCGATATCTTGGTTGAGGTATTAAAAATACGAAACCCCCCCACCCCTTTCTATAGTTGATAGTAGGGGGTCGGGGGAGAACCCAACTAGATAGCATGCAGGTCTCCTTATGGCAAGGTGGAGCTACTGCCCTATACTGCGGGCTTTAGTCGGAAGAGAAGCTATGGGGAAGAAGAATTCGCCTTAGCATCCGTGCCGGCACAGAAGAAAGAATCGTGGGCCCCCATTACCTTCATCCTCCCACCCAAGGCCTATCCCTATATCCTCCCACCCCCCCCCAGGGGGGTTGGTGGGGGGGGGCGATTCGAACCACCCCCGCCCCTACTCTATAATGTTCCTCCCACCCGGGGCAAACTATCTAGAGTAGGGGGGGCGAGAGTCGTCGGATAGATCGGAAGCCCCTACCTTTCGGCGTCTGTCAACTAGTAATCAACCGGGATATCTGCCAACGGGAGAGGTGAAGCCGTGGATCTTCACTTGTCATTCCGGGGCCTCTTCCTCGAATAAATGGTGAACCGAGGGGACCGATGCCCACCCAAGCCGTAGAGGAACGGAACCCGACCGGCCCTAAGGCGAATATGGTCGGTGCGAAGCGCAAGGGGCACCCCCCACCCAACGAACTAAGATTCCCGGGTGGGCGGAGGGCAACGGCTAATTCCCCGGGGCCCTATCTCTTAGGCCCCTGCCGAATAGTAGGGGCCCTCCCCCCCTTAGGCCCCCCTATAATCCCCCCCACTTAATTAATTAGCCTGCTAGCCCGGGTAGATTAGTTGTGGGAACTATAGGGTTCCGGTTCCCTACTATTCTAATGGGGTGGAGGTATATGCCGTTGAAGGTGCCCCGATGCAGGGTGGATAGCCGTTTGGCAAATCCCCTCCCACCCGTTATCCTATATCCACCCACCCGACTATATCCCCTCCCAAGGCGGACCCCACCGGCCCCTACTATTCTAAGGAATCAGCCCATAGAATTGTAGGGGGCCATAGGGCGGGACCTGCTAGAGTAGGAGAGGCGGCGAATACGCTAGGATAAGCCGGCCCATAGAATAGTAGGGGCCCTCCCACCTTATGCGAGACTAGCGGGCTGATTAATCTACTAATTAATTAAGAATTCTAGTCGGGCGGGCGAATGGGTAACTATAATGGGGGGGTGGGGTTGGACCGACCTATTCGTCTTTTCGTGGGAGGATATAGGAGGCCCACGGGCGGTGGGGTCTGCAAACCCCACCGACCCGCCATTATAGTTGCGAATGGGTCGGTCCCGAAGGGCTGGGTGGTGGGGTCCGCAAATAGTAGTGGGTGGATATAGTTGTGAAAGGCGGCAGTTTTTAAAAAGAGAACGATGATCTGGCGGAAAAACTTAATCCAATTCCCAATGAAGACACTGCCTCCGGCAACTATAATTCGGGATCCGGCTCGGGCTCTTTCCTATCTACGGGAAGTGGGTTTCCCGTCTCATAGACCAATGGATCACGAACGGCAGATACTCGGTCGGGTCCATGGCCTTTGTGAGATGATATTTGGAGATAGATTACCGGGCCCTTCCTTTATATAGTACGAAAAAGAGTAGTTCTTAATTAATTAGCCTGCTAGAACTTCTAAAGGGGGGGGGTGGGGGGGAGTAGTGGTGGGTGGGAGGAGGAGAGGTATAGTCAATTCATTATTCTTTCTAAAAAGCATGCTGTTGTTCGTGAGCTTCAAAGTAAGGGCCTTTGCTCGAGAACCGGGCCTTGACTTGAGCAATAAACCTCTCCCGAAGGTCGAGCTTTAGAACTCCAGGCTCTCTCCCTAGGGATATCCTAGAGGTCATTTTACCCAACCTTTCATCCCCCCTACTATTCTAAGGGGAATTGGGTGGGAGGGAATAGTATAGTTCCGGAAACTACCGCCCTATAGTTGAGAGTAGGGACCCGGCACTACAGCTATAATCTCATTCCCCCCCACCCACTATCATTCCCCCCCCCCTCTTCTTTCTATAGTTGTGTTTATATCGGAGATGGGGGATTGGAGATGGGGGATTATATACGCAACATGCCCCACCATAGAGGATAGGGCCCCCCCGTGGCTCTCCCCCCTCGTCTGCCTTGTGCCCCCTCCTGTCCATATGGCGCTGGATAGGGGGATCCCCAACTGTAACCGGCATTTTCGGGGAATAGCCGTGGTGTTGAGTGAGAGCCAATCGGGCTCTCATTGAGGGAGCCATTGGAAGGTTACTAGAACACCGGAAACGAAGACTACCCGAGCTAATGACAGAGGCGAAAAGACCTTCCAGCCAAGTCCCATTGATTGATCATAACGATATCGTGGAAATGCTGCACGAACCCGGATATACAGGAACAGAAAGAAGATCATCATTGAGAGAGAACATCCACCTTGCACAAAATCAGCAAAAGATGTACGCTGACCAGCATCGGATAGAGAGGGAATTTGAAGTGGGTGGCATGGTTTATGTCAGATTACAGCCATACAGGCAGTCCACTCTCAAAAAGAGTGGAGCAGAGAAGCTGAAACCACAGTTTTATGGCCCATTTAGAGTCACCAGGAGGGTTAGTGAGGTTGCTTATAAGCTGGAGTTACCTGAGGATAGCAGAGTGCACAATGTGTTTCACGTATCACGCCTTAAGAAGGCACTTGGACATAACGTGGTTCCTTCAGCAGTTTTACCTCCATTGGATAAGGGGAGATTGGAGCTTATACCAGAGGCAGTTATTGACTTCAAGGAGAGGACTGTCAGGAGGAGAGTGATCACCGAGTACTGGGTGAAGTGGCAGGACCTACCAATTGAGGATGCTACTTGAGAGAGTGAGCAAATACTACAACATCTAGCATTACGATTGCTTGAGGGCAAGCAATCTTTGGGGAGGGCAAACTGTAATGTCCCCTCTGAGCCTCTATGCAATGGACATCACCTTTAGCCAATTCTAGAGTCCCTATTGGCTAAGTGGTTCTGATAAGGGGACTCAGTTCCAGCTTTGGGAGTCGGGTTTGCAGTTTTCCAGGAGCCTTTCTACTTTTAGCAGGGCCAGTTTGGTGCTCACTCTCTACAATGAGTCTTGGTGCAATATCAATTTTTCTCCAGTTCGAGCCTTTGGGATGTCACTTGCTATTTTAAGTACTTACTAAAAATAGTAAGTCTATTTTGGGAATACTAGACCAGGTCAGGCTTGTCACAGCAATATATTCAGTTGGTAAAGTTACTTTGGTAAAATCATTTAAATATTTGATTTTAGCTTCAAAATGTGAGCTTTACTAAAGTAACTTTATATTTTTTAATTGAGGGGTCATAAAGGGACTTAAAAAGGACCTTGGACGCCTAATGGAAGGACTTGAAGTTGTTTTTAAAACAACAATATCATTTTAAAATGCTTAAATAACTTAGGCGCCCAAGCAAAGGGAGGTGAATATTAAAAAATTAAAGAAAATCAAACGCAAAAGAGAAGTTGTGTTGGATTTTAGGGTTGAGGTATTTGCCCTTATTTGGAGACTCTCTTAAAAGTTCATTTTTGAAGCTTATTCTTCATGGTTGAGATTGACAACAAAGGGAGATGTTGCCGGTTTGTTACCAGATGGTTGAAGAATGGGATTGAGGACGAAAACCATCAGATACTAAGGCTAGTTTCAACAGTGAGAGACCTGCTCAAGCTGGTGATTGGTGGTTTCATACAGGAATCACATCTGGCGAAAAAGATGAAGATTTTCCAGTTCTTTTGAGTGCTTTTCAGTTTGATTTTGGTGTGAGTTTGCTGGGCTTTGGTGTGATGTAGATTTCTTATGATTTTGGTGTGATTTATTTACAGTTTCTGGGCACTTATTTTCTGAACCTGATCCCACATATTTGCTCGTAGCTCAGAAATGGAGTGAGGTTTCAAAATGGGTATTGTTTAAAATGAAGACCCTTCTTATGGCGATTCTAACAAGCATAAGTTTGCAATTTTTAGTGAAGATTCTGATTTTATAGAGAAGATCGAACTTCTCATGGAGGGATGGCTTGCTAGTGGAAAAATCTCAGTTTTCTCTTGCTGGTATGTGGCTGCTTCTGATCACCTTTAAGTCTGATAACTAGGGCCTTGGAACGTGGAGGAACAAGGAGAAAGAAGGGCAATTTCTTGGTGTTGATCGATGGCCTTAGCAGAGCTATAAGTTTGCTGTTATGCCTCTTGTAACAGATCTGAAAAAAACTCCATTAATTTCTGTTATAAATGTTTGTCAATCTGCTCTATATATGACCAATGAAAATCTGATTATTGAAAGGATTGAAAGTTATTTTCTAGCAAGTTACTTGTTGCTTCATTTGCATTTATTTATATATCATTTGGTATCAATACATAATGAATGGCATGTGAGAAAAAACAAACAAACAAACACAGAAACATCTTACAGCAGTGGGAAAATTCCAAAAAAAATATCGGGGTTTGTTTATTACATCTTGTGAGCTTATCAGCAGCATTTGATAGTTATGTAACACAGTAACACTTTTTCCGATTGTTTTTGTCTTCATTCTAGCTGCTGGGATTCACATTTTTTGTATTTTAATTTTTATATTCAGTTAGTTTCTTGTAGCTACTAAGATTTCTGTCCAATTTTTTCTGTGTTTTTTGTTTTGTTAGGGTTTCGTTTCATTTTCCTGAAAGAAAAATAGCATCCACAAACAACAAAACTGGCAGCAAACCTAAGGTCCTTGCTTGGAAACATGGCATAGTACATGCAAAGCTAGGAATGGTGATATGTCTAGTGTGGATTGCATATGAGAAAAGGCATTGATCACCTCACTTTCACCTTGCATAGATCAATGGCCAAGTGTTGCAATATGTAATACACCAGATAAAGAGGTTGAGCAGGAGGTTAAGGCTCTTAATTCATCTTATGACAATAAAAAAGAGAGAAAAAGAAGATTGCTGAAGCATTGTCAATTGCCATGAGTTCTTGAGGATCAAAGGGCAATTTAGGGGGCTCTTCATCCTGAATTGTGCCACAAATATAAGGATCTCAAACTACAAGCAGCTATAGTCCCGTTTTTTGGTTCATAACAATCCTATTGTGCAACCTTTGTAGGAAGGTACTATGTGGAATCAAGAAGAACATCATGGAGCCAAGTTCATGCTAATTTTTAATACTATAACAACATACCTTGTGAGCAGCCCTTAGTGGTACTACTAAAAATAGCTAGTTTGGTGTCAATCGGCTTCTCCCAATGATTCTAATGCAACATCTTCATTCAAATCATGCCAAATCCTCTAAAGAATTTGAAACCCTGGCAACCATTGATGACTTCACCAAGCAATCTTGGTGACTTGAATCTGATTCCTTTCTCAAAAACTTATGAAATTCAATGTTTGGTGCTCTAGAACTTGTTGATAATGAAGAGCTTTCACAAGACAAATCATCAAACTTGAAGTGCCTTGGATGGAGAGTGAAAAAAATGATAAGGTTCCCCACGAAAATTATTCTTGATGCTAGAACAAAGGAAAGAAGTGTTTATTCTTGGGCGACAATGATGAAACTTGGAGATTTTTGCCACTAACAATCAACAAGATCCTAAGAAACTAGCTCCAATGGTCATCCTTTTGTGTTCTAAAAGCAAAAGTTGTCTCATTCTAGGCAAAAACATTATTTTGAGTCCTCCTTGCACTTTTTGTTATAATTTGATGTTCACTTTGTCACTGAAGTGACTTTCTCTCTCCAAGTGCACTTTTGGGCCTCTTAGTGTAATTTTTCTTGTGTTTTTCCTTTTGCTTTTGTCATCCAACCCTCTAGGAGGCACTTGGAGGCTTAGAAGCACTTTTACCTTATGTATGTTTGATTATTGAAATCTTGACATTCCATCCCTTGAGAGTGCACTTGGGAGGTATGATACACTTTATGTTATGTTTTTCAATTGACAACTTGACATCCAAGTGCCTAGGGGCATGCTTGAACACTTGGGAGCACTTTCACATCTACATTTCCATTGACACTTTGACATTTAGGTAACTTGGGGCACCCTTAGGGTCTTAATACACTTTTTCCATGTTTTCACTTTGAAAACTTGACACTTAAGTGGCTTGGGCACCCCTAGTAATCTTGATACATTTTTTCCATTTAATTTGATGTTGAATATTGTTGCTAAGTGTAAACGTGCACTTTTGAGTCACTTAAGTAGTTTTTACATTCTAATTGGTTGTTGATATTGAAAGTGCATACTTTTTCCATTTAAATGTCTTTTGTTCTAAGTTGAAGTTGACTTGCTATAGCCCTTCCACGTTTTATTTAAGTGACCAAAAGCAAAGTTTGAAAACTCGGACTCGGCATGGACTCGGCAGCCCAAAATAGGACTCGGCACAGACTTGGCAAAAAACTCGACTAGGACTCAGCAAAATACTCGACTAGGACTTGGCAAAAAACTCGGCTAGGACTCGGCAAAGAAGCAAACTATAGTTTTACAAAAAAGCAAAAATAAATTAATTTAGTTAGAGAACATAAGAGCCTAATTTGATTATCAATTTCTCATAATTCAAATATTACACATGTTATATGATCTTCAAACACTCAATATTTGAAATTTCATCATTCATACTCATAGTTTCAAATTGTCAAATGAAAAAAACAAACAAAAACAACTTTTAAACATTCATACTCATTGTTTCCAGGCAATGCCAAGAGTCCTAAGATGGGACTCGGGAGTCCGACTCTAGGACTCACGCAAGTCACTCACTCGGACTCAGGAGTCCTAGCCTGGACTCTCCAAGACTCAGCTCAGGAGTCCTTGGCAAGTCAACTCGACAAGCCCTAGGACTCGTGAGTCCCAAGAGTCTTTTCCAGGACTCGTAGAGTCCTCAAACTATGACCAAAAGTGTGCCATTTGACCTACTAGAACCTTTTTCACCCTCAAAAGCACTCAATTTGACCTACTAGAACCTTTTTCACCCTCAAAAGTACTCAATTTGACCTGCTTCGCCATTATTCCCTATGCTCCACAGCGTTTTGGGGAGGGAAACAGTGAGACAGAAAAGGGCACATTTTGGGGACGGCAGTCCAAAGGCCATTTTTGGGGGATGGTTGGGGGACAGCATTATGTGTGTGTGTGTGTCTATATATATATATATAGAGAGAGAGAGAGAGTCAAATTTCATTAAGTTTAACTGATATTCAGTGGACGGAAACCCATTGATTGCATTGGAGCTTCGAGTTTACAGTACAGTTTGGTCTATTTGTGAGCGCATTATTTGTTACAGATTTGTAGGTGTTTATTGTTGTTGTTGTAATGACTGTGATAACAGTCCTTTGGTTGTAGAGATCTGATCATAATCCATATCAATTACTGTTGGAATTTAATTCATTCTGTGCAAGTTCATGTGTTGACTAGCTAGTTGACCTATGCTATTTGAGAATGATTAATTGCCGCTGTTTGGAAATAGTTGGGTAAGACTGGTTTAAGTTTCAAAACTAGTGAATATTGTTGTTTTGTTGCAAATCTGGGAAGGGACATTACACAAACAGAAAGAGAAAACAGCAAAAAGAAAATCAAGACAAAATTATGAATGACCCCTCCAACCGCTTTTTGGCCTTGTCCCCAAAGGTGATTCCTATGTATTCTTTAGGGGAACTTAGGATGAAGCCTACAGCTGAGGTGGCTCAAGATGAGGTGGAGGATGAACCTGTAATAGCAGGAAAGGTGGTGATTCAGGATGAACCTGAAATTCTAGGAGAGAAAACATTCATTGAAGAGGATTGCAAGGATGGAAATTATCCTACTTTTCAGATGGTGGTCTTGATTGAGGCTGATGAGGATACTCCTGTTTCTCCCATTATTGGCCAAAAAAACTGAGGAAGAAAGAAGAATGCTGAAATCAGATCCAAAGAGGGTTCTGAGAACATTGCTACTGGCAAACAAGCCACCTTGGACTCTTCAGTTTAAAAAATAAATAAAAAATCGGGTAAATACAGATTTAAATCACCAGTTGGTAATCCTATTGGAGATGTTGATCCATTGCTGTTTGTAATTCTGTCCTTTTGGTTTCCTTTTTATGGGGTGTACTCTATGTAATCTTTGCACTTGAATATTAAAAATCACTTATTTTTATTTCTAAAAGAAGGGAATCGGCCTAATTCTCAATATTCAGGAGCTAGATTTGTGAATTGCATGTATGAATGGCATCTGCACGTTCAAAAAAGAGCAAACCTAAAAACTTTTCTTTCCTTTTCTATTTTGAAAAAAACGGTATTTGTTTATCATGTTTATCACATACCTAATGAGACCGGTGAATTCTATAAAGAGCTCCAACTGACAATCAAAGAAATCCTCTATGGTCTCCCTCAGCTTTTCTGAGAATATCATTGACATTCGATTTACTATAAAATTTACAGTGGCATTCCCCTCCATTCTTTTATTACACATAAAAAAGCATAATGGCTTTTAGTTACCTCTAATAGGAATGAAAGGCATGATAAGATAAGCACAATTGGTGGCAATCAAGTGTGCAAGGGTGGTGGAGAAGACATTAGCTCTGTACCCAACTGTGCTGCAACTCTTGTGAATGAATTCCAGCTCCTGGAAGTTTTAAAAGAAACACACATATCAAGACATAATTTGAACCCTCTGAAATTTAGGGCTTAACAAACAGAAAACTGGAGAGTGAAACGGTGATTATATATACCTTGCAGGCATCATGCGAAAGGAAGCCTGGAAGGATTCGGCGTTTTTTTCCCAACATTTCTGTGCCAAACTGCTGTATCCTTCAAAGAATTTATCCGGTAAAATTCGAATAAGTGTCTGCATTTCCCATCTAACTTAACAGGGTTTGGACAAGAACCTCAATATAGTTCAGTCTACCCCACAAGCCCGCAATGTAAAATTTGTTTTTCTTTCTATTCTAATTTGAAAAAACAAAAAAATCAAAATGTGATTTTAGTGAAATTTACATAGTGAGAAAATAAAAGCACTAGGGGAAAGGAGCCGATATGTACGCAACCAAAACCGAACGGTCCGCACTAAGGGAGAGGAGCCGATACGTACGCACCCAAAATTGGACGGTCCACATGGCCAATAACTTTTTTTTCCTTATACCCATTATGAAAAAATATTATATAAACAATATCAAATTATTTTAAAAAAATTTGGAATTATTTTGCCAGGGGAGAGGACAATATTTGTCCACACGTTTTGAAAATCGAAAAAAAGCCCTGTTGACCGATACATAGGCACCTCGGGTGCCACTTCCTACATGACACGGTGTCCAAAGTTGAAAGCCTTGCCATGTCAACTTCTCTCAGTCTGCCACCCTAAGAATCCACTGCGTCACATTTATCACTCGCCGCCCCTTCATATACTTCTCGACTGTCATGTTTAATGCAAGTCTCCTCTCCTTAGCTCCATGCCACCCCACATTTTTTTCGAGCCAACCTGCATTCAATGCTCCCAGTGCCTCACTCTTCTCGCCATCTTCTCAACCTTTCATTCTAGCAAGTAGTTGTTCTTTCTTCACTTGCACGCCACTATGTGCTCAATTCGTCATCTGCAACCTTCAAACATTTACCACAACTTGCAATGCTCGAACTCTGATTGGTATATGGGTAGAAGTCGGTTAGGATATGGGTACACGCTAGTTAGTGAATGTTACTAGTGGCTCCACTTCCACCATGCAAGCAACGAACGGGTTCCTTGCCGCCATGAACAAGTTCCTTGCCGCTATGAAGGTAACCAGCATTTGTTACAAAGTTGTGAACATTTTTGAAATTCAAACCAGTTGTTTAGCTCAGATTTTTTCAGGTGAAGTCGCGTGAATGGTGTTGTGTGCTCAGGATTCAGCTGTTGTCCACCCACATCAAGTCGTTCGACCCAGGGGAGCTTGATCACTAAGACTCACCATTATTCGATTTTTTTAGTTTTATTTGCATTTTGTGTTTATTTTATTGGACTTTTGGTGTTGCAGAAATCTTTTTTTTTTTGTTGAAGTTTAGTGTTTATGAACATTGTCCTATTTGTGTTCATAAACACACTAAATCTTTGGAAATTAATCTTTTGTTCAAGCATCACTCTCTTTATAGAATAGATAATAATATTGTTGGTTGTTTCCCCGCCATTGAAAATTCTAGGGTTGTTTTCTTCTTACATTAATAATATTGTTTGTTGTTTCATTGCCATAGATGAAGCTGTATTTTTGTTTATTCCTTTATGTGTCTGTAGGGTTTATATTGCAAATATTACAATCATATTTTGGCATTTCTCTTTCATTAGGGTTTATTTTGCAAATATAACACTCATAGTTTAGCATTTTTGTTTCCCTAGGGTTTATTTTGCAAATATTACAGTCATAGTTTACTATTTTTGTTTCATAGGTTCTACATTATCATATACTCTGGTTATCGTATTCTTTCTCATAGGTTTTGCATTATCACTGACTCTGGTTATCTTATTCTCATAGGTTTTGCATTGTCATTGACTCTACATATTGTATTCTCATAGGTTATGCATTATCATTGACTCTGCTTATCGTATTCTCACAAGTTCTGCATTATCATTCACTTTGCTTATCATTTTCTCATAGGTTTTGCATTATCATTGACTCTACTTATCGTATTCTCATAGGTTTTGCATTATCATTGACTCTGCTTATCATATTATCATAAGTTTTGTTTTATCATTGACTTAGGTTGTGTTCTTTGTTTCATAAACTAAAAATAATAGTGTTGCTTCATCTTTTCAATCACTTAAAAAATTTATGTTGTTTTTGTGCCATTCATCTATTCAGTGACTTAAAAAATTTGTGTTGTTTCTGAGCCATAGATAAATATGTGGGTGTTATTTTTTTATGGGTTCTGCTCCATCAAATCAATCATATACATTTGTGATCATTGTTAAACTTTTATTGTTTTCCAGACCTAAGCT
This sequence comes from Sequoia sempervirens, assembly GCA_007258455.2. Classification (NCBI taxonomy): domain Eukaryota; kingdom Viridiplantae; phylum Streptophyta; class Pinopsida; order Cupressales; family Cupressaceae; genus Sequoia; species Sequoia sempervirens. Next base: position 11,853 of record VDFB02363020.1, on the reverse strand, counting down.
TCAAAAATAATTGGCTACATTTTTAACTATTTTATAGTCAAAATAAATAGATTTAAAAAGATTCCATCAATTATACAATTAATTATGAATCCAATGGCTTGTATAGTGCTAATACGACCATTGCCAACTATTATCCAATAGAATAATTCATAAAGTAATTTGGATCTTTTGAAACAATTTTGAGAAAAAAAAAATATATTATTAACATCTAATTCCATGTTATTCTCATTATGTTCTTTCATGGATTTATATTTTATCAAATTATAAAACCTAATAACAGTATTAGTATTCTTACCTCTCATAGAAAGATTAAAAAGAATATAACTACTTAAGTGTGAGATTTTTAAATTTTAGAACCAGAGATTGATATTTGAGCAAATTAATATGGACTTTTCCTTTAGACTACAATGTTTAGGCTATTAATGTCTCACGTCTCATATAAATTGTTTTAATTTAAAAGAGCCTAATTTTTTAATGTAAAGTTTTTTAGTTCCTGTATCTTTGACACACAAACAAGGGCCCAATCCCTAGGTGGACAGTCTTGATCATTTAACAATCTCCTAAAATTTGTGTTCTACCATTCACCTACACTGAATATGTTGTGCTCAATATTTGTTCAATTAATGTCATTGAGTACTATTTGTAGGTGCCATTGATATTATTATATATTACCATAAGTGTAGTTAATAAATGCCTCTAGTGGTTATTGTATTCTTTCTCATAGGTTTTGCATTATCATTGACTATGGTTATCCTATTCTCATAGGTTTTGCATTATCATTGACTCTTCTTATCGTATTCTCATAGGTTTTGCATTATCATTGACTCTACTTCTCGTATTCTCACAGGTTTTGCATTATCATTGACAAAGCTTATCGTTTTCTCATAGGTTTTGCTTTGTCATTGACTCTGCTTATCCTATTCTCATAGGTTCTACATTATCATTGACTTTGCTTATCTTATTCTCATAGGTTCTACATTATCATTCACTTAGGTTGTGTTTTCTGTTTCATAAACCAAAAAAATTAAATTGGGTTAATCTTTTTTTAGGTTTTGCTTCATCTATTCAATGACTTTAAAAATGTATGTTGTTTATATGCCATAGATAAATATGTTGGTTTTATTTTTTTATGGGTTCTGCTCCATCAATTAAGTCATATATATGTGATAATTGTTATACTCTTACTTTTTTCCATTCCTAAGCTTTATATTGTTCTTCATTACATCCATTACAGTCCTGGGTTAAGGTTAACGTTTCGATTAATGTTATTCAGTACAGTTTCTAGGTGCCATTGATAAAATTGGGGGTTTAGATTTTTCATAGGTGTTGCTTCATTCATTCATTAATGTTATTTTCTTTAGGTTCCATTCATTAATTTGGGGGTGTTATGTTTCACAATGGTTAGGATTCATCAATTCAGACATGAAATTATTGGAGCTTTTTTTATTTGCATTACAAAAATTTGGGGGTCTTATTTTTTTCATAGGTTCTGCTTGATTAGGTACCATAAATATTTTTGGGGGTGTTACCTTGTTTGTAACTTCGACTTCATCATGGTTAGTCACCATCTATTGTACCAGTTTTGAGTGCCATTTGGAATTTGATGGGTGTTATGTTTTTCATAGGTTACGTTTCATCAATTCATTCGCCAACTATGTAGCCTTTTTTTATTGTCATTGATAAATATAGGGGTGTTAGGATTATCATATGTGCTACTTCATTAAATCTGTAATGCAACTGTTTGTATCTTTTTAGAGGTTTCATTGATTATTTTGGGGGTGTTATCTTTTGCATAGGTTATTTTTCATCAATTCAGTCATCCAATTATTGTAGCTTCTTTTCGTGCCTTGGAAATATATGTGGTGTTCTATTTTTGTTAGGTTTTGCTTCATCAATTCAGTCATGCATAGATTGTACCTTTTTTAGGTAGCATAGATAATTTTTGGGGTCTTCTCTTGTTTGTAAGTTCTACTTCATCAATTCAGTCATCTATTCTACCAATGAATAGTTTCCCACAATGGTACGCCAGTCCTCCACAAGTTAGGAAAAAACTCTTGCATAAAAAAGCACGATGATATCAAACACATATCAGATATTAAATGCATGTTTAATCATTTATATATATGTATATGCATATGTATAGACATATACATAGACATATGTATATGTATATGTATATCGGATATCAAATGCACGCGTAATTGTATTTATTTCGAAACAAAACAATTACACACTGGTAGCCAAACATGATGAAGTGTATCCAACTTGTATATGCTTAAGGTCTTTGCATCTTCTTTATATATATATGCATATGTATCTAGACATATACATATGTATATGTACATGAATATGTTTATATATGTGTGTGTGTGTGCGCTTGTGTGTGTGTGTGTATACATATACATATACATGTACATATACTAATTTCACGACATCCTGCATATTTTTCAAGCCAACCTACATTCAATGCTCCTAGTGCCTCGCACACTTTGTCAACTTCACAGCCTTTTATTCTAGCAACTTCTCATTTTTTCTTCACAATGATGGCAATGTATGTGTGTGTATGTGTATGTGTATGTGTATGTGTATGTGTATGTGTATGTGTATGTGTATGTGTATGTCTACGTGTATGTGTATGTCTACGTGTAAATGTGTATGTGTGTATGTGTATGTGTATGTGTATGTGTATGTCTATGTCTATGCGTATGTGTATGTCTATGTCTATGTAAATATGTATGTGTATGTGTATGTGTATACCTATGTAAATGTCTATGTGTGTGTCTATGTGTATGTCTATGCAAATCTATATGTGTATGTGTCTGTCTATGTGTATGTGTATGTATATGTATATGTGTATGTTTGTGTGTACATGTATATGTATATGTAAATGTGTATGTGTAAATTTGTATGTGTATATGTAAATGTGTGTGTATAGATGTATGAAGAGGTCTTAAGTGGACTACCTTGTCACGTCTACTTCTCTCACTTAACCACCCTAACACTCCACTACGTCGCATTTATTACTCGATGTCCCTTACTATACTTCTCTACAGTCGTGTTTAATTCACTTATGTCTATGTATATGTATGTGTATGTGTATGCTTCATCAATTTAGACCTGCAACAATTGTATCTTTTTTAGGTGCCATTGATTAATTTGGGGGTGTCCTCTACTTTATATGATGTGCACTTGAACTCAGATTTAGAACTTGTCACACTAATGCAGGCATCACTTTCACATTAATCATAACTACACAACATAAACAAGGTGCCAAGTCAACACAATTCAAACCCATCTCACCCATCTTTGAGCGACTGGTGAACCCATTACAACCATGTTTCCCATTGTAGCATAACCAAACCAACAAAAAAATGCATCCACATGTCTTGATCTATCAATCATGAAACCTACAACACATATCAACACGAGTCTGTCCCATCTCGCCAAGTAGGGTGCGCACGTAGTCGTGGCGAACTCCAAAATCCCATCTGCTTCCATTTTTACAAGCTGTAAGACACCCATTACTAAAAATAAAATTATGGAAACAATTGCAAACAATACACCAAACTAATCAATTGAATAATTAATGGCCGAAATCAATCAGATTCACCAAACAACCATCGATCATATTCAAATAATTCTTAATTCAAATAGCCATGAAAACCTTTAAGTATTCACATGTATTACCATAGAACAATAATGAGCAGTAAAGCTTTGTTAGAACATGTATTTAGGGGACCTGATTTTCCGAAGGCCTTTCATGGTTGCCTATATAGCACTTCACAACTAAAAGGTCTAGTTGTGGACAAGTGCAACATAGATTACCATTACAAAGGCTTTGGGAAAATCAAGTCTCCCTAAACCATTATATCTTGTAACAATTGCACAAACTTTGACAATGCAAATTGTGTTTAATATTTGTATGGTTGGAAGTGACAATTATTTTCATGGTTCCAACATCAAGGTCTACTATTCAATTAATTTGGGGGGGTTCTCTTTTGCATAGGTTATCCTTCATCAAATCAACCCTGCAACAATTCTATCAATTTTAGGTGCCTTTGATTAATTGCAAGTGTGTTCTATTTTTTAGGTGCTTTGATTCATTTGGGGGGTGTTATCTTTTTAATAGGTTAGGCTACATCAATTTAATCATGCAACTATTGTAGCTTTGTATTTGAATCACTTAGGGGACTTGGTTTTGTGAAGGCTTTCAATGGTTACCTATGTAGCACTTCACAATTCAAATGGAATTGTGGACCTGTGCAACATAGGTTGCCATCAAACGAGCATTCATAAAATCAAGTCTCCCTAATTCATTACTAAATGCAACAATACACATGACTCTATAGGGGAGAGGAGTCGATACGCGCGCATCCAATTTTCTATAGTCTACATTAACAAAACAACTATATTTATATGACTGGATTGATGAAGCAAAACCAATGAAAAAGACAACCTATGTGTATGTGTATATAAATGTATATGTATATGTATATGTATATGTGTACATATACATGTATATGTACACACACACACACACATATATATATATACATATATGTATATAGAATTGCTTACATGCATTATTTTGCTTACCAAGAATATATTTATGTCTCTATTGCTTAGTTGACTGAACTGATGAAGCATAACCTATATGTATATTTGTATGCGTATGTGTTATGTAAATGTATATGTGGATGTGGATGTGTATGTGTATGTATATATAATTGCTTACATGCAGAACCTATGAAAAAGAGAACCCCAAATTTATCTATGGCATCGAAACAACCAACAATATTATTTGTTACTACAATGAAAAATTGCAGCATTGCTCATATGCATTCATTTGAAAAATAGAACACCCCCAAATTTATCTATGGCACGTAAACAACAAACATTATTATGTATATGTATATGTGTATGTGTATGTGTATGTGTATGTGTCTATATATTTATATGTATACATTTATGTATAATTGTGTATACATGTATATATATTTACATATACATATATGTATATATATGTGCATATGTATATAGAATTGCTTACATGCAGAACCTATAATTCAAAAGAGAACAGCCCTAGGTTTATGAATGGCATCAAAACAACCAACAATATTGTTTGTTATTGAAATGAAAAATTGCAATATTGCTTACATGCATTCATTTGCATGACTGAATTGAATCGCAACAAAATAATATATATGCATTCGTTTATATTGAATTAAAGATGAGGCATCGCCTATGAAAAAGAAAACACCCCCAAATTAATCAATGGCACCTAAAAAAGATACAATAGTTGCATGACTGAATTGTATATGTATATGTATATGTGTATGTGTATGTCGATGTATATTTATATGTAAATGTATACATGTGTATGTGTATGTATATGTATATACATATACATATACATATACATATACATATACATATGTACAAGTCTATGTATATTAATATGTATATACATATGTATATGTATCTGTAGATACGTATACATATATGTATGTATATGTATATACATATAAATATACATATACATATATACATATGCATAAAGATATACATATATGTATGTGTAACAATAGAAAGAAGTTGCTTGTAACATTCACCAACCGACGTCTATCCATCTCTTAATTGGAGTCCGAGCATCACAGGTTGTGATAAAGGTTTGAAACTTGCAGAGGATGAACCAAGCACGTAGTGGCATGCAAGTGAAGAAAAAATGAGAATTTTCTAGAATGAAAGGCTATAAAGATGGTGAGAAGAGCAAGGCATTGGGAGCATTAAAAGCAAGTTGGCTCAGAAAATATGTATGTATATGTGTATACATATGCACATATATGTATATAGATATGTATATGTATATGTATATACATATGTATATGTCTATGTATATAGATATGTATATACATATGTATATGTACATGTATATGTATATGTATATTCATACATATATGTATATGTATATGTATATGTATATGTATATGTATAGTTTGGTTGGAAAAATATGTGGGGTGGCATGGAGCTAAGGAGAATAGATGTGCATTAAACACGACAGTAGAGAAGTATAGCAAGGGGCGGCGAGTGATAAATGCGATGCAGTGGATTCTTAGGGTGGCGAACTAAGAGAAGTTGGCGTGGCAAGGCTGTCAACTTCAAATGTTGTGCCATGCAGGAAGTGGCACCCGAGGTTCCTACATATCGATTGAGGGGTCTTTTTTTTTTTTTTTAAACACGTGGACAAATATCATCCTCCCATGTGGCAAATTAGATTAAAAAAAAGGAATAAAAAATGACAAAATGTCAATGAAGAAGCAAACATTGCAAAATCAAAAATAGTATCAATATCGCAAATTATTAGAACAAACATTGCAATATGATCATATCATTAACAGTAAATCAAAATAATAACGAGATGCATCTATAATTATCATATAGTTAAAACTATCAACGAAGAAGCATACATTGCAAATCAAAACAATAACACACATTGCAAATTACATACAACACTTTTTAGAATCTGATCAGATTACTTCACAAACCAAAACAATAACGCTCAATCTATACTTATCATAAAATTAAAACTGTCCACAATTTCGATGCATTTGTAAATATCAAAACTTCTAAATTGTATGAAACTTGAATTGCATGTGAAAACCAAAAAAAAGGCAACATCTAGCTGTTGTTGTGGGGAAATGGATCTTGGCTGGTTGAGGTGCCACTTGCCATGTTCTCATCCCCTTCCAGTCAACGAGGAGTGTTGCATACATGAGTGGGACTGGAGTGAATTAAAAAGTGACACGCAGTTGGGGGTGTGGTGGTAAACACATATGCGTACATCCCCCAAGTGCCAAATTCGATATGGATATTGTAAGTCGATGGGAGAGGATTAATAATCTATCGCTAGGGAGAACTGAGATACACAAGAGAATATCGGAAGACTCCTATTACTTTTGAGACAATGATAGAAGGGTGGTGCAGGAGCACCTACCTTAAAAACAAGCATATTTTGATGTTTTGATTTTAAATCATTTCCTTTTTGTTGTGCAAGGTCCTAATTCCTTTTAGGATGTGTAAGGGGACCTTTTTAGAGCTTAGATAAACTTAAAAATAAATTGGGAAGTCTTTTGTAGGCGTTTCCTAAGTTTTAGGGAAAAACTGGAAAACACAGTGTGTTTTTAAACGCGAATTGTTTTTTCATTTTGGAGCCCGAAAAAGCAAAACCTAACTGATTTTTCATGATGTAAAGAAAGATCTCGAGCTGTTGAGAGGGTTGGAGGCTTTTTGTATTGGCAGTTTTTGTGAAAGGAAGTGAAAACAACGTTTTTTATTCCTTCTTTTAATGTGAAAAATTGCAGATTTCTGTTTCTGCGTTAGAAGCAGCAAATAAAGAGTTATGTTAAGTATTTGTGGATTTTCTTAGTGCATGGGAAAGCTATTTGTATCAGTCTAGTGGCATTTTAATTATAAAATCCATCGCTTTTGCTGTTCTTGTACATTTTCTATTTTTTTTGTCTCTTATTTCTGTTTTGGCTGAAAGTAGTGAAAATGGGGTCTTAGGCCACATTTTTTTCTGTGCCAGCAACATGGGCACATTGGGAAGGTGGCCAAGATCCTTGTCTGTAAATAGTGTAAATATGCTAGACATTAGAGGTTCAATGAGCAAGCTTAAGGTCTTTTCCTAGGCGAGACAGTGAGAACCCGGCTAGGAAAAGCTTGAGGACAGCGTAAATATTTTGCAGGGGAGTGAAGATTTTTAAAAGATTCTTTTTTGAGGATTTAGGGGAGTGTCTTGGCTCTGCATGGTGGCAAGGAAGAGCCCGTAACAGTCCGTTTTCATGAAGAACTTTTCACCAGTCCTAAACTGGTTCTGAACAGTTTTGAAACCCTAGTGTTCCTGGCTCCTTTTGCATTTGGGAAGTGTACCGCCTGTAGAGGCTCAAAACCTCAAGAATATTTAAGTTGTTGGCATGGAAATCACCAACCCCAAAAGAAAAACTCAGGTCATTTGGGGAGTTTAGGAGAAAATTGCATTTTTCTCTGTCAAGAGGCCTAACTGGGCTTCTAGCATTGTAGCCCTTTCAAGCCCTCAATTGGTGATTTAGTGAAAGCGATGGAGGATTGGGTTATGAAGGCTGTTCAAGAAACCTGAAGATTGATCGAAGCCGGAAGCCACCACACCCCAAACAAGATTCTGAGGCATTAGTGATCCACCAGTCCTTATGATTAAGGCCAGGCTGCCAATGCGGAGGAAAACACCGTGAAATCCCCGCAGAAAGAAACTGGAAAACGACAGCGGTGGCTGGCAACTAACCAGGCGCCCAAATCAGTAGGACCCACAGGCCAGTGGCGGATGAGACATCAACAAAGGTTATCAACCAGACCCGCTCGAGTCGGCCAAAAGATCCAACCAAATTGTCTCTATCTATCATAACGCATGTGAAAGATCTGTATGCCGTTCATACGTACGTGAGGAAGCCGAACCGCGAACCCAAAGACGGTGAGATGAAATAAGATGGCTGGAAATACGCGAAGACAACAAACTTTAAAATGAAAGAATAATAGTCAGCTGTTGACTAAACAGCAGGAAACTGGAAGGCAAAGTGCCAAAAGAAGAAGAGGTTGCAGAGGAGGACAAAGTCCCTGAACCTAACCCTGTTTTGGAGGAGGAGCCTTTCTTGAAGGCATTAAAAGCACTAAGTGGAAAAGGACTTGAGGGTGTACCCCTATTCCATGGAAAGATGGATCCCGATCTGGTCTTGGACTGGATAGATGGCATGGAGAATCACTTTGAATGTGATGGAGTTACAAAAGCACAGAAGGTGAGGTTGCAAAATCAAGGTTGAGAGGATCAGCGTTAACTTGGTGGAAGTTTATTCAGACTGAAAGGGAGAAAGAAGGTAAGCAGCCTATATCAACCTGGAAAGGAATGGTTGCAAAAGTGAAAGAAGCCTATATGCCCGATGACTATGAAATTCAACTCCACAAGAAAAGGCAGAGTTTAAGACAAAAAGACCAAGATGTAAACACCTACACGGAAGAGTTTCAGAAGCTTTGTTTGAGATCAAATGTGGCAGAAGATGAGAGCCTGAAAGTGGCTAGGTATCTAAATGGATTGAAGTGGAATATACAGGAAGAGATGGCTTTGCTCAGCCCCAAGACAGTCCACCAATGCTATCAGCTAGCTATCAAGATTGAAGAGAGGAACAAAAGGAAGCATGATCAGTCCTCTAAGGGCAGAGGAAGAGGCAGAGATCAAAAAGGACAACGTGGAGGTTACCAAGGAAGAGGTGGTGACCAAAGAAGCCAAGGTGAATCAAAGCTTACTGAGCATGGAGGTGAAACCTCATCAAGAGGAGGTTTTAATAGAGGAAGAGGACCTCAAGGAGGTTCAAACAGAGGTAGAGGAGCAGGCAGAAGTAACTCTTACTTTGCCACCATGAAGTGTTATAACTGCAATCAGCTAGGCCATCCAGCTTATAGGTGCCCAGAGAAAGCTTCATCTAGCAATGAGAAAAGAGTAGCTTATGCACAAGAGGACACCATGAGTGTAAAGACACCTGAGATCAGTCACATAGAAGCAGAAGTAGGTGAAAATATGATGTTTAATAGAGTGTTGATCAGACAACCGGTCAAGGAAGAACCCAAGCAAAGGAGAGCTTTGTTTAGAGCAAGGTGCAAGATATTGGGAAAGGTATGCAAGGTTATTGTAGATTCTGGTTCTACGGACAATATCATCTCTGAGGAGGCAGTAAATAAGTTAAAATTGCAGAAGGTACCTCATGCCAATCCTTACAAAGTCACATGGTTGAACAAAGGGTAGAGTGTCTTAGTGAATGAGTAGGTTACAGTGGAATTTTCAATAGGAGGCTACAAAGACAAGCTGATTTGTGATGTGCTACCCATGGATGCATGCCATCTTCTTCTTGGCAGGCCATGGCAATATGATAGAGGTGTTGTATATCATGGGAAGGAGAATACCATAGAATTCATGAAGGATGGAAGAACCTTCAAGCTGCAATCGTTGATTGAGGAAGATGAAGGGCAATCCAAGGTTCCAAACATTATGTTGAGCAGTGGCAAGGAGTTCATCAAGGATCTACATCAAGGGAATGAAGGGTATGTGATCATGATGCAGCCCAAAGAAGAGGAAAAGGCTGAAAGGACAGTGTTACCAGCAGCAGTCCAAAACTTGCTTGATAAATACAAGAGCATTGTGAGTGATGGAACACCATCCACTCTACCACCCAAGAGAGCAATAAGTCATCAAATTGACTTCATACCTGGAGCCTCATTTCCTAACAAAGCAGCATACAAACTGACCCCTGAGCAGAACAAAGAGGTGGCAAGACAAGTGGAAGAGTTGTTGAGTCAAGGTCTGATTCAAAAGAGTATTAGTCCATGTGCAGTCCCAGTTGTTTTGGCAACAAAAAAAGGAGGTAAATGGAAACTTTGTACTGATTCTAGAGCAATAAATAGAATCACAATTAGGTATAGATTTCCAATACCTAGGATTGAAGATTTATTGGATTGCCTTGGAGGTGCAAAATTTTACACTAAGCTAGATCTTAAGAGCGGGTATCATCAAATCAGAATTAAGGAAGGTGATGAATGGAAGATAGCTTTTAAGGCGAATGATGGTTTGTATGAGTGGAAAGTGATGCCATTTGGCCTCTCGAATGCCCCTAGCACGTTCATGAGACTAATGAATGAGGTGCTTAAAGATTTCACAGGGATTTTTGTGGTAGTTTACTTGGATGACATACTGATTTTCAGTAAGACAGCAAAAGAACATTTGACGCATGTAGAGGTGGTACTCAAAAGGTTGCAAGAAGAACAGTTGGCAATCAACCTTGAGAAGTGTGAGTTCTTCAAACAAGAGCTTGTGTATCTAGGCTTTGTGGTATCCCAAGGAACGCTGAAGATGGATCCAAGTAAGGTGGAAGCTATCATAAACTAGCCTACACCAACCACAACAACTGAGGTAAGAAGTTTTCATGGTTTGGCTCAGTTTTATAGGAAGTTTATAAGGAATTTTAGTGGTATATGTGCACCAGTGTTAGATACAATCAAGGGTGGTCAGAAAACAAAGTTTAAGTGGACTTTAGAAGTTGATAAAGGGTTTGAAAAGTTGAAAAAAGAAGTGGCAACACAACCTATCTTGTTATTGCCTAGTTTTGATAAATTGTTTATAGTTGAGTGTGATGCAAGTGGAGTAGCAGTAGGAGGAGTCCTTAGTCAAGAGGGTAGGCCTGTAGCCTTCTTTAGTGAAAAACTTAATGAAGCCAAACAAAAATACTCCACCTATGATCTGGAACTTTATGCTTTAGTGCAGTCCCTTAGGAAATGGAGGCATTATTTATTGCCCAAAGAGTTTGTGGTCTTCATGGATAACCAGGCACTCAGTTACATCAATACCCAAGAGAAGTTAAGCAATAGACACTTGAAATGGATGGAGTATATTCAAGCTTTCACATTTACCATTAAGCACAAGAAGGGACAGCAAAACAAAGTGGCAGATGCATTAAGCAGGAGGATGTTGACAGTCCAAGAGATACAGCTGAAAAGCATAGGATTGGAAAGTTTTAAGGATCTCTATGGTGATGATGAAGACTTTTCCGAAGCCTACAAGGTATGTTCAGACTTTGCAAATCATTTTCACAGTCAATATGCTGAGTATACATTGCAAAATGGGTTGTTATTCAAGGGCAATCTGTTATGTGTCCCAAGAGGATCAATGAGAGAAAATCTGATCCAAGAGAAACACAATGGCAGTCTTAGTGGACATTTTGGTATTAACAAAACTTTAGAGCTGGTACAAAGGTTTTACTATTGGCCTAAGTTAGCACG
>VDFB02363017.1:0-37076 GCA_007258455.2 Sequoia sempervirens | reverse complement strand
AAATATATGTATTTTCTGCATAAAGGTGCTAAAATGAGATATAAACTTGAGGATTTATATATAAAATCATAGATATATGCATCAATCATCTATTTTGCACACAAAATACATATTAGAGAAGGAAAAAGTGCTTGATTTCATTGAAAAAAAATTCTTATAGTGCAATATAAGTATGAAAATACCTTTTTTTCTTGAAAAGATGTTTATAATTGTTATCCTCAATCTAAAACTAAGTCGCTTTGAGCTACAATACTTAATTTATTTTAAACTAGAAATAACTAACTACAAATGAAACTTGGAATCCCTTTTCTCTATCCCAACATGGGAGAGAATATAGAACATGATCTAAGGCTATTGAATGACATTCTTGACTTGATTTTTTTACCAACCTCCACTTGGGTGTTGGAAAACTACCTCCCATTTTTTTACTCCCTAAAATTCTCCATGATGTTAGTGGTTGAAAAAAATTCCTTGTTTGTTTTGACCTTCTTTGTTGAAGATTCTCTTATATTCTTGGAGATGTGTATGACTTTCTCAAATTTCTTCATAGATATCCTCAATTGTTGTTGAAGTCACCCAACTTCCCTTAGATTCTATCAACATGCTCATAATTTCCCTTCACTTCTCCAAACTACGATCATAAAAAAAAATCTATGAGAAAATCGATTGATCTACACCTACAAGAAAAAGAAGGTGATGAAGAACTAGGGGGATCCAATAAGGATCCGAATGGAACTTGAAATCCTTCCATACCTATATAAGACCAAAAATTGCAATTTTGTAACCTTTTAACCATCTCTTCTTCAAAAAAAAATTCCTTTGGTGAGATGGTTAGCAAACCAAGAAGGTGGCAACTTAATTCGAAAAATTTGTGAAGTCACAAACAAGAAACCATGGTATTTCCTTTCTTTGAACAATTTTCCCTTTGACCAATTAGGATTTTTATGAACTGATGAACCTCGAAACTAGCAGCCAAATTCAACTTCATTTCATTATTTCCTTTAGTGAACATCATTTTTAGCAAACTCCATTTTCAATGAACTCTATTTTTGGTGAACTAAAGAGTTTATGAACTTAGAACTTTTTCAATATGAAATTAACTTAGACAATCTTCCTTTCAACAAGGCAATAAGCTTTTAAAACAAAACATGTGCCAACAAACTATTAAGGAAAGAAATTTTGATAGTAGAAAGGGTTGGAAAACTGAAAATTTAACTGAAAAAGGAAAGCGAGAGAACAAAGAAAATTCACAAAACAAACTATGTATTTCAATCTACGACGGGTTCATGAACTGAAGAAACCTTCTGAAAAGGTTTGTTAGAGAGACATCTTGCTAAAATCCTTTGACTCAGATAAATTTTGGAAAATCTAGATAAAGGACTATGAAGAGAAATACACAACCAAAGGAAAAACAATAAACCCAATATGAATTACCTCAGGTCAGCTCTCAACTTGGGTAAAATGACTAAGGCAAGGAAAAGAAAGATGAAGACCACAAACCTAAAATCATGCAATATGGCCCAAAGAAGATTTTGCAAATCAGTTATAACTGATGGGCCATAAGGTGCGCATGAAATGTAAATAGGTGTAGATTAGGGGGATTCATCACCCCCAAAGCTCTAGGTCACGAGAGAGGCTCAAGGAATGAACTACCCTAAACTACCTCAGATTGACTAATGAATTAAGAAAGGAAAGATGGCCTAAAAAGGAAGGGAAAACATGACCCTATTTCCCTTCTTTTAATGAAAAGTGTTTTGGAAATCAAGTGAGCAGACTACAAGGGTCTCAGACTATGAAACAGATAACTCTTTTTCTAAGGATGGCAACATGGGAATTAGACTTCAGCACATCACTCTAGAATCTCAAAGATGCATTGGCATCCTGTACAGATAGAGGGTTGGATGATTGACAAAGACGCACAAGGTCAACTTACAACTCGGATATCAGAGTTTTATAATTTTATAGTTTGATAGAGAAATACATAAATAAGAAGTACAACAAGAAGAATACTTATAAATCTACTCTAATGATGAAATGATGAAGAAAGGGAGAGAGAGATAACTCATGCATAGTCCAGTTCTCCAGATATAACTCCAAGTGGATGAACTTGTACCTACACACAAGAACAAGAAAAATTTTGGGCTATGTTTTGAGGTCTACCTCAATCAAACCCTCATTTTGGTGTTTCCACCTGCAAAACAACCAGTATGCAATGATATAGAGAAATTGATAAAGGAGAGAATGGAAATGACACAATAAAGTAGAGAGAAATGACAACCTGAATGCTACTCTACAAGATGATAGATGTAAAAATGAAAAGACACAATGTTGCCTTCCCTACTATAAGCACTCAAGGCCAATAGAGGAAGGAAGAGAATGAAACCATCATGCCAAGGAGATAAATATTTGTAAACTTGCAATGATGATGGTGTTGAATCAATGAGACACTATAGAAGCCAAGTAGAAAACCGGTAGCAGCAATATAGAGAAAGAGTAGAGAAAGGATGATCAAGAAGTGAGAGAGATTGAGCTTGAGAGTCAAATAAGTGAATAGAGAGTGTAAGAAAGGATTTAGAGAATGTAAGAGAGAAAATGAATGAGTTTGAATAGATAAGATGGATGAAAGGAGTCATTTTTGTCAGTCAAGAGTCAACAAGAGACATTATTTCTGCAAGCAATCATGAATCATAACGTTTATGTGGATTTCAGAGGCAGGAATCTATTAGGATGGCAGTGAGGTGCATAGATGTCTATATGGAATGCACACGTCCCCAAAAAAATTCCTCCACCAACATAAAATGACGAGGACATGTGGGAGAATCAGGATGAAGGCAGCAGGTTTTCAATCATCAGACTTGTAAAGCTAAGGTAAGGGTAAATTAATGGGAAATTTTCCTAGGTGCAAAGTTACACCATTACATTTTTCCCCCACTTTAGTGAGCATACGTTTCGATCTGTATGTGAGTTGAAGTAGAAAGATATTGAAGAGAATATATCAATAATGTTAAGGAAATAGATCTTTGATCCAACATACCTTGACATTTAAGAGGGAGCTCCACCAAGATGCAAAGATGACATGGGTCTTCGATCTTGCAAAGATACTTGCAATCTCACCACAAACATGTTAGGTTGTAGGAAAAATATGTTAAGAAAAAAAGCTAATCATATGACACATTTATAAGACACAAGAAGACACAAGCCAGCATAATAAGGCATAGTTTGATCAGATAGACACAAGACACACACTTATCAGATAGATAAGCATGTGGTTGTTGTAAACTATGTTTCAAGATAGTCACAGAAAAGATGGGTCTAGTTAGGTTTCCCCCAAGCTAGATGCCAAGATATAAGATGTTTGACACCAATACACATGACATCAAATATCATATAGAAGACACACACTGTAAAGTACCAAAGAACTCATTTGAGAAGAAATATTTCAAAGGGGGTTCCTTTCGTAGGAAACCCTTCAAGACACCAAGGGGCCCATTCAAAGGAATGCTCCCATTGAAAGAAAACACATTTCCCATAATTTATTCTGTCATCAAGGGATCCTTTTGAAATATCTTTTGTCAAGGAATCCATTGGAAAGAATGCTTCTTTTTCAAAGAAAAGTTTTTAGACTCTTTCATTTTAGAAAAAGTGCTCCTTTTTCAAAGGAAAGTTTTCTGACTGTTTTGCATACAAGATCTTTTTTGAACTAAAATTTCATCCAAGAGCCCTGAGAGAATACAAAATTTTAGAAAATGAGAGATTTTAGTAAGGGATTTTTCGTCAAGAAATTCATTGTAAAGAAAAGTTGACACCAAGGAATCCATTTGAAAGAATTTACCTTATTGAAAATTAGAACAACATGGTAGCTCCCCCTTAGGATGGTGTGTGTTGCATAGAGGAGCACATGGCATCCTAAGGAGAGAAAGGAGAGGCAAAGATGTTGTGGCATGCAACACATGATGAGATGTATTCGTGGTATGTTGTCACACATGCGAGGAACAACACATAAGATCCACAACATCAAGAAGAAGAAGAAGATGAAGAATCAAGAGATAAGGGAATCTAAGAATTCAAGGTCAAATTTGTTCATAGATACAAATAGATAGATATAATATGGTGTATGTACGAACAGTCTTAAAACCCCAAAGTTCTTAGAACATGAAGAAGAGCACATGAAAACAAACTAAAAATAAATTTTGGGTTAACATGGAAAAATTCCTAAATGCCCCCAATGCTTTGCATCATCCCCAATATCAAAAAGAAATTTCATGACACATAGAAAAATGATGATACAAATAGAAGAAATGTACAAAAACAATTATGTGCCTGTATCTTAAGCACCTACAAGGGTAGCAAGGGTCCTTCAAAAAGGATCACAAACATAAAAAGACAAGCACAAGGGAACACAAAAACATAAACAAATCTAATCTAAAGATAAAGAAAAGGTACCACCCTAGTCCTCATCAACTAGTAAGTTGTCCTAATCCCAATCTAGATCATTATAAGGGGAGGGTGGATGGGCCTACAAGGGTGGGATAGCAAGAGCAATACCCTTTGACTCACCTACAACAAAGACCAATGAAGAAGGCCCCTCAAGGTCTTCTTCATCAAGCTCTTGTGAAGTGAAAGTCATCGACCTTGCAAAGATTGAAGACAAAGTTAGGATATCATCCACAAAATTGAACATGCACTTTATCGAAGTACCATGTGTCAACCGAGTGGGAGAAAAATGAGCCACTTGAGAGTCATTTCCAACCTCATCAAGAGGAGAAGTGACAAACTCTAGGGATGTGAGGGCCGCCTCTGTCACAAGGATGGTGCAAGCCAAGACAAAACTAGCTTTGGAAGATAGTGAACCCTTCTTTCGACCTCCAATTGTAGCGAGGTCATCCTCCAGCTTGCGCTTTAGCGGAGGATGTTGAATCCCTATAGAAGAAGCGAAAACAAAGGAGGAAGAAGATAAATCTATAGTAGACACCACCATTGTATTTGGCATGTATATGGGTTGTGATAAAGGAGGGATATCTAGGAGGGACATCAAGAAAGGGGGCTCGATGGAGGGAGTGATGAAAACTTGCACCCTTTTGGGGTGAGCATCATCGGGACCCACCGGAGGAGCCAAAAGAAAGACAGAGGTGATGGGAACCAAGGTAGAAACAACAAAAGGAAGTGGAACAGTAGTAGAGGATGCAGAGACAGATGCCATTGGTTCCCCCTCCATCTTCTACAATTCGACATGCTCTACAGCCAAATCCTTTCACTTGTGCTTGTGATCACACGCAAGATGATTGCATTGGTTGTGGGAATTTTAAGACGTGGCTTGAGAAGAGATCGAAGGCTGGTACTCAACCGTAGGAGTATCCTCCATAACTGTTTCTAGTGGAAGGATGGTATCCTAGGTAGGAGTAGGAGGAAGCACAAGAGAAGAAACAACCACAAGAGGAGAAACAAACATAGGCACCTTGGCGGTGGGCCTCTTCCCATTTGTTTCCCTAGGGGAAGGTGGAAGAATAGTAGGAGGCCATAGAGGCCAAGATACAAGAAGAACCCCAAAAGAAGACTTCCCCTTTCTATAAACAATGGGTCAAGGAACCCTAGGTAGCACAAGAAGCTCAAAAACTTGATGCTTCACTTTCCTTCATGCAAGAACCATCACGCTTCCCATGCAAGGCATGAGAGAGGGAGTCAAAGATGTCATAACAGGATGAGAAGCATAAGCAAATGGAAACATAGACACAGAAGGAGAAGGCTCTAGAGAACGAGAAAGCTTCCCCTTTCCCTTAGGCGGGGAAAAAGAGGCGTCTTATTGATGTGCTATCATAGAGGTTTTTACAAAAAATAACATAAGAAGATACCAAATAGCTAACCTTCAGCGTCAAGCCCCCAATCTTGAATTTAACATAAGCCTTGTATAACAAATCTCCCCTTGGAGGGAGAGGTCCAACTGGGGTGGGTCAGAAGTGATCTAAAGAGAATCCCACGCATGACACCAACGGTTTATAGCCAGTTTCATGCACAACATACGCAGTTCCTTCATGGGGGAACTTTAAGCATTTATGGACTACATAGGTAACATTGTTCATAGAAGCTAGCCACGAAATGCCTAGCCTAACTCTGAATGGGTTGGACTCTTGGATCACAATAAATGACATGTCAACATCCTTAGGTCCTATCAAGACTGATAAAGAAATAGCGCCCATAGGGGTAATAGAGAGTTCATTGTGGGTATGGAGGGTGATCTACGACTCTTCGTATCTCTCCTTATGTAAACTATTTATGAACAAAGTTTCCTCTGTTATCATATTTACCCAATTCATCGGATCAACTAAGATGCTAGTTGATGTTGCCATTAATCTAGGTAGGAATGTATAACGAGGAAGGATCCTTACTCAGAGGTACATCATGCGAGGTGAAATTTATTTCAAGCATTGCACTCGTATTCTTAGGAGGGATATGCGTGAATGAAACCATGTTCACTTACTTAGATGGAACTAACTCAGAAGATGCAAAAGATTGAGTTTATTAGGCAATGACCTACCTAGATTTAATTTTTGAATATCCAAGATGCCTACTAACTACATATCTAGGGGTCATAGATTGGGTCACAAAGTTGCAGGCTTCGTGACACAAATCTAAAACACACCTAGGACATGAGAGAAAGATTCCCAATACAAGAAACAAAAACAAGGGGGTTCACGTCAGGTTCACCAAAAATTTAGAGTAGGTGGATTTGTCACCCCCAAGGCTCCAAGTCATGGGAGAACCTCAAGGAATGAACTACCCTAAATTACCTTAGACTGACTAATGAATTAAGAAAGGAAAACATGTTGAAAATGAAGGGAAAATAGGACCTTGTTTCCTTTTTGCTAATGATAGGTGTTTTCAAAAACTAGGTGAGAAGGTTGCAAGGGTCTTGGACTATGAACCAAACAGTTCTATGTTTGAGGACGATAGCGTGGGAACCAGACTTTAGCACTTTGCACTAGAGTCTCAAGGATGCATTGGCTTCCTATATAGATAGAGGGTTGGATGATAGACAAAGATGTAGAAGGTCAACTTATGACTTGAATATTAGAGTTTTGTGATTTGACAGTTTGATAGAAAAATACAAGAATAAGTAGTACAACAAGAAGAATACTTATAAAGCTACTCTAATGATGAAATGATGAAGAAATGGAGAGAGAGATAACTCATGCATGATTCAGTTCTCCAGCTATAACTCCAAGTAGACAAACTTGTACCTACACACAAAGGAACAGGAAAAATGTTGGGTTTTGTTTTGAGGCCTACCTCAATCAAACCCCCGTTTTGGTGTTCCCACCTCCACGAATAGAAATTATGCAATGATATAGAGAAAGCGATGGAGGAGAGAATGGAAATGACACAATAATGTAGAGAGCGATGACAACCTAAATGCTACTCTACAAGATGATAGATGCAAAATTGAAAAGACACAACGTTACCTTCCCTGCTATAAGAACTCAAGGCTGATAGAGGAAGGAAGAGAATGACAACACTATGCCAAGGAGGTAGAGCTTCATAAACCTGCAATGACGATGGTGTTGAAGCAAGGAGACATTGTAGAAGCCAAGTAGAAAGCTAGTAGCAACAAGATAGAGAGAGAGTGAAGCAAGAATGATCAAGTGAGAGAGATTGAGCTTGAGAGTGAAAGAAGTGTATAGTGTTGGATTTTAGTTGCCTACTATGATTGGTTGTCCTTGATGTCAAAACAGGCTTTGGTGATATTGATATTGACCATAGTTGATGTACATGGTCTCAGATTTTAGCTTTTGGTACATATTGATTGGCTTGGGTAATACATGATACACAGATGGCCTACATTGTTGTGTTGGTTGTAGTTATGAATGTGTTGGTTGGTTTACATCTGATGATATCTTCAATAGTCTATTCAGTTGTATTTATAATGATCTCAGTTCAGTTTGATACTCTTGCATTATTCAATTTTTGTTACTTTGGTTGGACTAATTCAGTACTTTGTGGACAGTGGTTTGGATGGTTTACTTTCAGTTTTGTTTTGTGGTACTGATTATGTTGGATTCATGTGCAGAGGATATATATTTTTCCAATGGGGTTATTCTTTCATACAGGTTGTTCGGCATGTTTTGATTTAAGTGATTACATGGCATTGATAAGGTATATACAACTAAAGGGTTGAAGGTTGTTTCAAGTGATATTATTCTCCCATCGATGTATACACATACAGTATTGGCATTTTTTTTGGCATATGTATGTCTGCAAAGTTTTTCTGAGGTTTGACAATTTATGTCATTGGCATACAAGTTTCACTTTGGCATTCATAGGTGCTAGTAACAGGTTTATGTAAAGTGAATAATACTTGGTGATATGTTTTTTAATCCTTCTTCAAAGTAATACTTTATGATTTGTTCACATACATTCAAAAGTGAACACTTGCATTATGTTGGTTTACATGGCATTTCCTTGGCTTCGTTTTAGTGTTAAATCATAACAAGGGGCAATCAAATGTAATCGGGTGATTTGTATTTGGTGGCATTAAGATAAATCCATACATGACTTTGACTTGGAGTAGTCGAGTTCTTCATATTTCAAATGTGATATGATTTGCATTATAATATATTTCTACTCGGGCTTACCGTATCACATAATGTTTATCGGTCTAGTCAATTGGAAAACATGGAACAGTCGAAGACACTCATGACCCACATGGTCAATGTTTTGACAGCAATAATAAAGTCTTTGGAAATGATTGTTTAAAGGTTATTATGATGTTTTCTTAAGTCCTCTCGAACTTCAAGTTTTATCCAATTTTTAAAAGGCATTGAAATTCTTTGATTCGAATGTTAGGGAAAAATCATTATGTCATTTTTGTTTTGCTCTAAAGATAAACCCTAGCGCCGCCATGGAGAGATTACAATTTCAGTTACAAATGTTCTAGTTAGTATTCAAGCTCAGGTTTTAGGTATGGTAGTTTATGAAGGGTGGCAAGTTAGTTGGTGGACTCTCCATGAGCTGGATGCGAAGGTAATAGAGAATCTTATGGGATTTTTTTTGTAGTTTGAACTACCATAATAGAGGTAATATCTATACATTTATTTGATCTTTCGAAGGTAAATTTGGTGAATGGCAAAGTAAAAATGGGAAAGTTGATTACTTCCTTTCTAGTTTCAATTTTAAAAATATCTTGTGTTTTCGTTAATCTTAACTAAATCTGCTTAAGGTTTTGTAAGTAAAATTGTTTTGAACTTGAGTTCAAACTCAATGGTTTTTATGTTTACATAGTTTTTTCTTTGTATAAATACATGACTCAAAACTGTGACTCATTGATGAGAGTTTATGAGACAGAATAGAGCGTTGTTGAAAAGAGAATAAGGGTTTATTACAGTGATATTTTTGTATCTTGAAATTTTGAAAAAGAGAGCTTAAAGTGTATATATCTCTGATCCTTATTACAGAGATTGCATATTTCAGTGAGATTATATTGGCACTGTTTCATTCAGTACAGATTATAATGGGAATTATTGTATATCTTTTATATGTACTCTGTTGAGATTTTGCAATTGCAAAAATAATGCAGTTATAAGGTCCTGACAGTTTGCATGGTTATTGAGAAACTTTGTAAAGGAGTTGGTGCTCCTACTAAAGTTGGTGCTTTATAATTTTGGTGGAGTTGGTGCTCCTGAATTGTTACAAAGTTGGTGCTCTGAAAAATATTGTAATCAGCTTGGAATTAAGCCTCTAAGGCATTTTAGAGTGGTTTTTCTACCACAAGAGGGTTTTCCACTAATCAAAGTTCTATGTTTCTCTTTTATGTGGTTTGTGCTTATCTTGCTTAAGTTTTCATTTTGTTATTTGTCAAAGTGGTTCATGCAATGCTCTGATACATTATCATAATTCCAAGTTTTCTAAAAGTTCAAAGTTTAATTGTTCATGTTCAATGTATGAGTGTTAAATTCTGCTATTAATGAGTTTGATGTCCTGTGTAAAAGAAAGAATTAAAAGGTTGTTCATTCAGCACTATGTGAAAAAAAATTATCATGCTTTGATATGATTTGTTAAGCATTCATGTTATGTTTGGTTAAGTCATTAGAAAACAATCATTCAAAACTCAATATTCACATTGCATATACAAAGTCACTCATTTGTTTAAGATCAAATAGTTCAATTATGAATTTCAAGTCATAAAAAAGTTTTTATACATTACTTTGATTCACCCTCCCCTCTCAGAGTAATTCCAATTCCAACAAATAGAGAGTGTAAGAAAGGAGTTAGAAAATGTGAGAGAGTAAATTAATGAGTTTGACTGGATAATATGGAGGCAAGGAGTCATTTTTCATTGTTCAAGAGTCAACAAGAGACATTATTTTTGTAAGCAATCAAGAAGCATAACATTTCTATGAATTCTGGAGGCACAAATCTATCAAAACGACAGCATGGCATGTGAACATTTGTGTGGCACACGTATGTCCCCAAAAAATATTCATCCACTGACACAAAACAACAGGGACATGCGGTAGAATCGAGATGAAGGTAATGGGTTTTTGCATCATCAAACTTGTAAAGATAAGGTAAGGGTAAATTAATGGGAAATTTTCCTAGGTGCAAATTTATGCCATTAAAATAGGATCATGGAAACATAAGAAAAATCCAAATAATTGGGAATATTATTCATCATGTAATTTTAGGAGGTACAACTAATTGTTGCAATATAATATCTTGGTCTCTAGCTAGTTTAGGAAAGGATGTCTAATAGGATTAAAGCTGGTTTAGCTTGATGTATAAGTCATGTGGACAATGTGAGAATAAAGAGATCAAAAGATGTAATCAGAAGAATGTATCATTAGGTCTATGATATCCTTATGGGAACTGGGTTTTAAAAATAATCAATGAGAGGATATATCAAATTCATAAAATAAGTGTAAAGAAAATAAAATGAATCAAACCATTGCAAATATTTAACACCTAAACAAAGTCTAAACTCACCAATCAATAAGATATCATCTACATACACGTGATCAACAAGAAAGAATGATTTAACATATAAAGAAGCATATATACTACCATCATAATCAGCATGTAATAGTTCTTCATGAAGGCTCATAATATCATCATGTAGCATAGGATAACAATGTGAACCACATGAGAAGCTAATGAATTTATATCAAGTTGTATACTATCTTCATGCAAGGCATCACTAAAAGGTTGTTGTGAATACCCATAAAGATAAATGAAATTTAGAAATGTGATCAGTATAAAATAAATGTATAAAAGAAGGTAATTTGTTGAAAGCACATGTGGCTATAGATGTAGGGCTATCATGACATGTAAGAGTAATCAAAATTTATAATAATTGTAAGAAAATTTACAGTGTAGAATAGATAGAGAAAAATAATAAGCACAAATTTAACATAGTATTTACATGGAAAACTTGGTAATATTGTACCAAGAAAAAACTACAAGAAAAGATCTCTCATATTTTTATTTCTCAAGAAATTTGCAATTACAAAAATCTTTTGGAAGTAACATAAAACATGACTTTGAAAGAGTAAGAAATCTAATTTGTAGATTCCTTATCAAATAAAACTTTCCAAAAATATAAAGTGTGACTCATGTAATTACATGTCAAATATTTGTCAAAATTATCATAAATAGTGAGTCCCAAAAAAATTTGGCTTCATCGAAAACACCTTCGGTGTCCAAGGGGCTACGACAACTCCCTTGGGACCTCATCATTTCAACATTCAGTGGAATTGAATAACAATAAAATTGACTTCATATTCCAAAAATAATGTCATGCATAGTAGAGGGTTTAACATCATCAACAATCGTCATGCTAAATGTGTCACTACCACATGATAAATCATCACTAGTTATATGTTAATCAATATCACAAGCCATGGGTAAAATAGGACCAATATGGAACTTTTGGAGAAGTCAAGTGTCTAAAAAGAAAGGATGAGCACTAACCAACTCAATAAAGGAGGGAAAAGTGAGGACGAGGATGATAAGCAAGAATTTTTTTCATGAATTTTCTATCATGGAGTGTCTGAAGTCTCACTGACCTTGCTAGGATGTATTATGTGTGGGATATTAGACAACATTATCCTAGTATTGATGTTTTGTCTTCAAGAAATTAAGATTTCTTCTTTCATGCTTTCTACATCATGTCGGGTTATTTGGCCTTCTGACCTAGTTTTTGCTTCCAAACATGAGTTTGGTTATGGACGGTTTATCACACTTCTAGCGCCATGGTGGCATTCTTGTGTGATTGATCATAGGTTTGATCTAATGCAACATCTTGTCTAGATCCTCATGTCAATTGAAAATCATTCTTTTGGGATCATTAATCTTTATGCTCCCAATGATGTTGTTGAGAGATCTACTCTATGGTAGTGGATTGTGGTTTCAACGCACCTACCACTTGGGTGTTGTGCAGAAAATTTAATATGGTCAAGGTGGCTTCTGATAGAGATGGGGTTTTGTCCTTTTGATGGATAGTTGGAAAGCAAGAGGCTTGGTTTTACATACGCAATAAATTGGGTCTTTTTTATCCCAACTCTTTTTGTCGCCACCCTCAATTTTTTTGGTATACACATGGAGCAATTCCTACACGGGATTCAATGACAAAATTATTAAACGGATTGATCATTCCATGATAAAGGCACAATATTTTTTCTCTTTATCCTCCTATCAAGATCTTTTGATGATGCCTCTTCCCGAGGTCACCCTATCAAACCACATTTCGATTAAGTTCGTCATTAATTGGCAAGTGGGTCTAGAATAGCCTTCCAAAAATAAGCTTTTTAAAACACTTCTTTGTTGAGTCATCAATCACATTGGTCTGCATTCATAGAGTTTGGAACCTAGAATTCCATCCTACTCAGCAGTCTAGGTGGATTGTTTGGTGGAATCACCCTATTCAACGCACTTCCCACTTTCTCTGCATTTATGG
Organism: Sequoia sempervirens; assembly: GCA_007258455.2. Taxonomy (NCBI): domain Eukaryota; kingdom Viridiplantae; phylum Streptophyta; class Pinopsida; order Cupressales; family Cupressaceae; genus Sequoia; species Sequoia sempervirens. The sequence goes on along the minus strand of VDFB02363017.1, from coordinate 24,133 downwards.
TCATCAGTTGGCCATTTTCCATCAATAGACTTATGAGGCCACGACCTCAAATCTTTGGCATGTCATAGAGGATCTCTCCCAGTTTTCAAGTCTATGTGGTCTAGCTTTGTCAACAGAAGTATATTTTTAACAAGCATACAGCTAGAGGAGCTCAAATCAAGGCTAATGCATTGGCTTAAAGTGGGTGACTGAGCCTCTAAGGAATTTTTTGGCTCTTTGTGCTTGTCATTCTGTGCTAGGTGTCAAAAAAATAAGGAAGGCCAGATGATGCTCTCTGAGCTACCAAAAATTCTTCTTTTTCCATTATGAAAAGGTTTTCACTACTCAGGAAGCCTCTCTTGAGTGAGATCATGCTCTTCAAGAATGCCTCTGGGTTATCTCGTGTAGGCTTTCTGAGGCTCAACATTCTTTTTGTGAACAATTTCTCTCCTTGGAGGATCTGAAAGAGGCTGTTAGTCTCATGGTAGATGACAAAGCACCAAGATGTGATATTTTTCCACGTGAATTCTACAAAGCCTTATGGCCTTGTAATGCCCCTTCCTTAAACAACTCAGTCTATAGCGGAGGTTGGCCTACTATTAGGGTTCCCCTAGGTCAGTAGCATGGTTAGGGGACCCAACCGAGGGTTGTGGAGTCTAGCTAGGAGCCTTGCGAGCCTTTCAATTTGGATTTCAGTTGATGAATTCAGAGATAAAGTGAAAATATTAAGGTTTCTTTAATGGAGTAGTGAAAAGTAAATAGTAACTGAAAATCATAAGGTGAATAGTGAAAAGTTACCCCATCCTAGCAACTCAAGTTGTTTTTAAAAAGTGGCATTTTTCTTTGGATGAGGAAAGACCCTCAAGGGGAATATTTTCTTGATTTTTATCAAAAATTCCATGAGAGGTTATAAATCAAAGTGTTGGGCCCTTTTTTTGGGCATTCTACTCTCATTTTTACAAAACACTTTGTAGGTTTGAGCTCTGGAGAAGGGTTTCAACATTGTTTTAGTCTTTTGGGAATGAAAACTCTCAAAGGATATTGTGGATTGTACGAGAACCTAGTTCACCTTTGGGGAGGGCCTACCTTGGGTCTTCATTTGAGCTTATTTTGATGAGTTTCAGATATATATTTTGCATATCTGAGTTTGCAGCAGTATTATATCAGCATATTGCAATAGATTAGGGGTAGCCATAAGTAGTATAGGTCTTCTCAAGGCCTTGACAACTCATTTTATACCTTATCTCAGTTGTTGCATCATTTCAAAAGTCACATGCTTCAAATATTAGGTGCTACGAAGGGTTTCATACCAATTATCGGATTTGATTCACAAATTAAGTTAGCTGGATATTCATATTAGGCCTTGGGGCAGATTTGTGAAGTTGGGAAGAAGTTGAAAAGGGGTTGTCCTTGCTGTTCAAGTTTATATCATATTGTTATATGCAAATTTATGGTATGTACAATGACATTTGAGCCAATAAATTCATCATTATTGCTCTCTATTTAAATTGTATGACTCATTTAAGTTTTAGCAGCAACTTCATTCCTTCTAGTTTGCAATATTGTTGCATAAATCAACCTTCAGCAAAAACACACCAAAAGAAAAAAAAATGCAAAAACAAACAAAAACAAAACCCTTCCTATTCGTTGGTCAAAGACTGTGAAAAGACAAAACTCAGAAAATCAGATCAAATTTGGGTTAGGGATCTTTTAGGCCTTGTGTGGGCTTTGATCTCCATAAGGTCTATCTACAAGCCTTTCATAATCAATCTCTAGGTAAATTAATCAATAAAGGAAATATCAAATTCATACCTAAGCAAGGAGACCCTAAAGATATTTGTAATTGGTAGCCAATTGTGTTGCTTAATGTCTCCTATAAGATCATTGCCAAATCCTTAGCTCTAAAGACTCATCATATGCTACATCAAATTGTTTGCATTGAACAAACTAGTTTCATCAAATCTAGGTTCATCATGGATAACATCATTGTTGTCTGGGAAGGTATGGAATGGGCCCGATGCTCTAAATTGAAAACTATCTCTCTGAAAATTGACTTTGCCAGAGCTTACGATCGAATCGAATGGCCCTTTATTCTGGCTATGCTTGGTACTATGTGTCATGCCCCAAATTTTACACAACCATACAATACACACCCTCCATTTTTATTTTTATTTTGCACAAATACGCATAAACACTACTAACTACGCATGAACATGGAACATACTAATAATAAGGTTAGTATTAAATGTCCTCGATAATATTAACTTAAATAACATTCCTATTATGATTACCTTGATCTGTTACCTTCTTTTTGGCATTCACACCTACTAGCATTATTAATAATCACAAAAAAAACATTTCAAAATAAAGAAGATTAAGAAATGAAATATGTTCTAGGGTAATTTTTATAAAAAAAACAATTTAATTCCAATTAAACTCTTCTAGGAAACAAAATCATTATAACATCGAGGAAAGAGTTACACAATATGATTGAATGAATTAAGTCAACTAAAATGGTTAATTAATATTTTCAAGTAACCATATTATTACTTAAAATTAACTCAATAAACAAGTAGCGTCAAGTTTCAATGATTACATTATTAAATGGATTAACCATGATTGATTAAACTCATACTTAAATCCTCTAACAACATCAATGGCAATAACTTAAATATTTTTTTTACTAATTTTATGTTTATTAAGCATGGCTATATTTAAAAGGGAGTATATTATTTAACAATAAATGAAACTTATACTTCTTTACAATTTTAGTCCTTCTTTTTCATTCATTCAAGACTCTAAGAATTAAATAAGGGTGATTAACTTTTTATCTTCTAATAATAAATAAATAGATATAAATCCTTTTTTTTTATCATTTAGTTTCACATTTAGAAACTTTCTATTGATTGATAAATATAATATGAAAAATTATATTTAACTACTCTTTGATTCTTATCCTCCATTGTTTTTTTTACATGCAATCCATACTTTATACTTTTCAAATATAAATTCACTTGTATAGTTTTTATTTAAATTGATATTTTTTTCTATATTTTAATTTGGATGAGGATTCAAACTTACTTAAGATCTCATGGAGGGAGGCTTCCTAAAAAAAATTAGTGGGTGTTGCTGAGATTTTTTAGGAATATTTTTAAGTTGGTGGTCCCATGAGTTCAATTTTGCAATTCAGCTTAAGAGTTTGAGCTCTAAAATTTAAGGAATGAATTGGAGTACTTTGATAAAAATTAATAAATAAATAAAAAATCAGGAATTTAAAATTTTAAGTGATAGACAAGTGGCAGAAAAAATCCCTAAACTGTAGGGGCAATTTCTAGCCCCACCTCAATTTCACCCGCTGAAATTTACAGTCCTAAAAAGTAGGGGCTGCTATTTTTCAGAAAAATATTCCAATTAATCCTGTAGCATAATTTATTTTTCTTCACGAGACTGCCCTAACCCATGGAAATAGAAGCCCAAGCCCCCCATGAGACCATACACTTAATGAAGTTTAAACTTAAACATTAATTCATTTAACTAATTTTAAAATCAACTATGAATTCTCAAAACCTTGAACTATTCCATTGTTTTTCTTTTTATAGTTTCAATATTTATTATTGTTAACTACTTTTGATGTTCTTAGATTTTTTCAATTATCTTTTTGAAATTTAAGAGGACTGAAAATTTGAAGGATTCCAGAAATGTGCAGATGAAATGTTTTAATTTCCCTCAGCCAGTTTGCATATTTCTCTTTTATTTTTATTTATATTTTGGAGGGCGAGTATTTCCCATGGATCGGCCTTGGGGTCGACCCTTGGGTCGTTCCACTATCCCCTTATTTTATTTTATTTTTACTTATTTCAAATAATATTGGTATCCATTATGCCTTTTTGATTGCTATTTGCTAGCTAAAATAAATAAATAAATATAGATATAAATTGTAAATTCAGTATAATGTATTTACATATATATGCAAAATATATATATATACACACATACATACATGATAAATAGAATGATATTAATAAAATGAATACACATTATGATAATGAAAATTCATATAATTATTATTTGTCTTTTTCATATAATTCACTTTAATTTATAAAATAAAATTTTATTTAATTCACAATTACAAGACAAAAATTAGATTTTTGTTTTTTATATAGTAAATTCACATTAGTTATGAGATGAAATAAATCTTTGCTTAAGGCCTTACCCTTAGACCACTATCAATTGCAAAATGCATACTCATGTGCCCCTTTTAAAGACCCTTGCTAGGACCAACATATATACTTGTTTTCTTTTACCTTTCTATAAGAAAAATAGTATATTTGAAACAAACAAAAAAAACTTTGATTCCTCCTTTCAGTTTTTCTCAACCAAGTTAGGGCACATAAATCTTTTATTTCTATAAAGGTTAAACAAATAGCCTCTATGATTGCACTTATAAATTTACATTTCCAAATATTAGCTCTTTATCCTTAGAGGATGAAACATGCCAAATGTTTCCCTTGAATTTACACATCTAGTTAGAGATATAAACACATTTACAAAATTGAACCCTTCACCATATATATAGCCATTACATTTCCTCTCAACTTCACTCTTGGAACTCAATCTCATTCCTAATCCATATTAATCACATTTACTTTCTTGAATTTTGAATTGGTGGACTTTCCTTTGTTGAATACACCGAATACTGAGAGGGCGGGTGAATCAATATTCTGCTAACACAATTAATCGCTAACCATCCAATTATTAAGACATATCTAGTTGCAACCATAAACCAAAGCATGAAAGGAATCATAACATTTCATAACACATTGACATCAGGATTTTTACATGGAAAACCCAAAATCAGGAAAACCATGGTGAGTATTAACTCAATATATTATAACCGGTTACAAGATATTACAGGGCTCACTGTCAGGACTCACTGTCTTTGAAAGACTCACAGCTTGAATACAAAATGGCTTACTACCAAGATATAAAAAGTATGGCTCACTGCCAAGAGATGAACTGAAAGAGTACACCTTCAAAGTGTTGAGATCAATTCTAGTTAAGCTTTGGAAAACCAAAATCCTACTATGTTGTAGGTATACAGTAATTACCAATAACTTCGCACTATAACACTTGTCGCATAGCTCGCATCATTGTTCACAAACCATACATTCATCCATTCATCGCACGCACACACACTTTTTTTATACATATATATAGTTATATCTTCCTTCATCAATTAGGTCGGCCTAATTGAATGTGAACACAAAAAATTCAAAGTGACTTGTCGGTCCAACTCAAAAATATTTTTGGCACACAAAAAAAAACATATCATCCACAAATTAGGTTGGCCTAGACCTAATAATGAACACTTTAAACATTCATAAGATAAGCATTTCTTAACCCCGTCGTCCAAAAGAATTCAGAACTTGATGTCATTTAGATATCTCAGTCGAATCAACCAAAATTGTTGAAAGCTTGTTCATATTTGTAACTAATACTCCTGAGAAACATATCAAAAACTCATAGAAATATCTTTTACTGAGAGAATTTTCAGATCAGAATATCATATCAGTGTAGATACATAGTTTACTTGGCCAATTACCAACCAATTTTGGCATCAGTGACAATAAACTCAAAGGTCGCCTTCTTCATTCTTCCAACAATCTCCCCCTTTGTCATTGATGGCAACATGTGCCAAAAATGAAGATTGCTTCAAAAATAAAATTGTCAACTCCCCCTTTCATATGTACAAAAACATAGGATCTTCTCCAAAACATATCCTTCTATATACAAAATCTTCTCCCCCTTTGACATCAAGGACAAAGGACGGGAAAAAAAAGGAAAAAAAACTTTCAATTAAGAATTGGGGGCACCTTGTAACTCCTTGAGAATTGCTTTTCAAGTTAGCTTTCCATCATCCCAGACTCCTTTTGCTCTGGTAAGAGTTTTGTGTAGTGATTCAAGCTCTACTAGGCATTCTTCTCCTTCTTCTGGAATGGAAGGAACAATGTTCATCTTCTCAAGTCTTTCTACATCGATCAATGAACTTGATATAGAGACATGTTTGGAAACTACCAAGTCTCCAAGTTGGCCAAACCATCTTATTGCATCTTACTTTTGCCTCTGCAGGATGAATAATTTTCTCTGAAGATCCGCAATAGGATCCCACCCAATATAGCTTCTATCATCTGCAACCTTGTAATCACTGGAGGAATTGACAAGCTGAGACTCTATTGAGTCCATTAAGTCCTTGATACCTTGAGTGGCATCAGGCCACTTCATGTAGTAGATAAATAGCAACTGAGCTTCTTCATCACAATCTCTGACTTCTTTCAAACTTCGCAAATCTCTATCATGTGAAATTGCACACTTATCTTGTAGAAACAACAATTTTCTCTCTAGAAGGCTTGACTCTACTTCTTTTGTAGTCAAAACCTTGAGATTAGATATGTATTCTTTGATTGAATCAACTACAAGTTTTCAATTCTTAATTGGTGTTAAAGAATTATCAGTTGTGACACTAGGGGTTGATTCCTGTAAAGCTTTAATAGCTTCATTTATTAGCTCGTTTCCTTTCTGATATGATTCGGCAACTTCCTGTGTGACAAAGTGGAGAAAAGTACCACTTAGTTTTATTGTCACTTGGTGAAATCTTGGTCATATTCACATAACCCGGATGAGATGGTAGCTTAACTAGGTAGGGTGGAAGCAGAAGCTGAAGTATTGTTTGCCTTGATAGAAGTCCCTTAAGAGTGCTTCCGAATGATTCTCCAGTTTTCTTTGAAAATTCATAAGCTTTGGGGTTTTCTCCTTTACTTTTCTCAGCCATAATAGCTTTCTTGTCTTCCTCTTTCTTCTTTTCTTCTTTTTCTTCTTCATTTCCTTCTTCTTTTTCTTCTTTTTCTTTTTCTTCTCTAGAGGATTTTTCTTTGTTTTCTTTTTCCCTTTTATCCTCATCATCTTTGTCACCATTATTTTTGCTTCCTTCACTATCATCTTTATCTTCCTCATCCCTATTTTTGGTAGACTCATGATGTTCATTTTTCTTATCACCAGCTTGATCTCTATGTTGATCATCAAACCTTTTGCAGGTTGTCTCTTTTGTATTAGTCTAAGGGGCGGGAGTCTCAGAGACATCATGCATCTCATCAAGATTTTCCTAGACTGGATTATCCAACACTTGTGTGACATCAACATGCATTTGTACTTGAGTTGTATGGGACAGAGAGTTGGTTCTTTCCCCATAACTCCTTGCCAATTGTCTAATTACATCTTTGGTTTCTTGTCTCACCTTTTCTATAATCTCTTGTTCCTTAGTCATTAACATATTAACTCTCTACTTGACTCTAAACATAGTAGAGCATTCCTTTAGCAGATTGGCAGATTCTATCTCAGAAAGAGAGGAAACACAAGAAATTAAGGCATCATTCCTCATCTTATCTTCAACATTTACAGCCTCTTTCCTTCGGTGTACTAATTCTTTCCAGATATTTCCAGTTACTTTATTTTGTATAGTCTCCATACTTGCATTGCAAATGAATATATACTAAATAAATGCATTTATGATGGTTTCCTTTCCTTCATCATTAACTTTATCATACAACTCAACAGTTGGCATGAGATCATTATCAATCATATTATTTACTAAGGCTCCTAGATTTGAAGGTGGTTGATCACTTACTAGAGGAGAGCTAGCCATGTCCTCCATAGGATCATCACTGGAAGATAATCTTCCTAATTTCCTTGGTCCGGAGGGTAGTTCAATGATTTAGTCTTTCTCTCATCAAGAGTCTCCTTTAACTGATCTAAATCATCCTTAGTGAAAGTTTTTCCTTGGAAAAATGCTTCAACCTTTTTTCTTCTTTTGGATGTTGTAGCTTCTAGGTGCACTTCAGTGGATTTTTCCTCATAATGTTCCATGTTAAGGTAGAGAGGGGTCCTTAGGACTACTCAACAGAATTTCAATGTACCTCTCAGCCAATTTTTTCATCAAGTTCATATCCCAAGGGCTCAATCCATCACATTTTGGGTTCAACTTCCTCTATGATACATTCATCTGTAGTCACAAGAAAATTTATTTTTTTTCATATTTCTTTATTATTCTTCTTGAATCCGATAGTTTTTGCATATCATTTTGAAATACTGCAAAAAAAGCAGTTTGAAATTATTTTGTACCTTGAAATCTCCAAGAATGCATAGATGATCAAAAATTTGATGAGAAACTGACATGTTGCAGCCCCATATTATGTCTTTTATTCCCATAGCTCCCTCAGGAAATAGAAGAGTAGAAAAACTACTAAAGTTCCAAATTTGAAGGGGTGCTTCTTTGCCTTAGTCATGCTCAAGTTCTCCATAAGTTGCAACTTGGGCAACTCACATAGATCAAAATACTACCATTTCAAATGTGGTGTGAATTGTCGTAGCCGATACAAAATTCCCTCGGTTGGTGAAATTAATTTTTTGTCCAATCATGATAGTAGCATACTTCATGGTGGGGTTTGAGATAGGCTTTGTAGTTAAAGCTCTTCTATCAAATGTAGCACCAGTCAGCTTCATTACTACATCATTCTTCACAACCTTTAGAACTGGAATGAATCTAGTATTGCAAAGACCAGTTATGACTCGAATTGCTTCCTTGTTAATTACCCCAGGTACACTTGTCCACATAAATTTACTATGTACCCTACTAAGAGCCATTCTAACAAATGTTTCCTCCATCTCACTGGAAAAGTTTGGAAACCAGTTCCAAACATTCAGCTTCTTCCGAACTAGGTTTTCATACTCTTTCTTTAGCAATAGATCATCTCCCATAAATTTACTATCATATAGATCCTTAAGCTCATGTGATTGAACTCCTCTAGCTTCCCATGAATATATGTCCTAGTATCTTCAGTGGGTAACACATTCCTCAAAATGTGCGAGAATGCACCCACAGGATCAACTTCATAAAATTTCCATGAATGTCTTCTAAATTTGGGTTGTAGTCGCTCAAAGATTTCCAAAACAGTAGAAGTGGCCATTTATCCTCAAAAAACTTGAATATGCTTAAGAAAAAATTGCTTTAACTTAGAATTCACAAGATTCAGATAATGGAAAATACCTTTTTCATGCTTTGTCAAGAACTAGGGTTTTGTTGCAAAATACTCTGAATCACCTTTAAATCTCTTCAATTCACTCTGCTTCTTCCAATTTTGCAAATGTGCTTTAGCTCAACTTAGTTTACTACTTTATGAACTGTGAAATTTTCCCTAATTTGCATTTAATGCACTCCAACCTTAAAAGTTGATATTCACTTAATAAAGTACACTACAAACCCAAAAAGGTTCTGCAATTCTCTGGATCTACATACTTTTTGTCGAAGACTTCTTCAACATCTTCAAAATGATAGCTTACATCATATATCCTTGTGTCACTGCTTGACACCTCATATATCAGGGGCTTTTTAGATTTTTTTGTAACTGCTCCCCTTGAAACCACTACTAGGTTTAGTTTTTAGAAGAGGTATTTACACTAGATGTAGGTACAAGTGCATTTGAATCATCCTTTTTCTCAGGTTCTTCCGTTTTCCTCCAAATCCTTTTCATTTCTTTTCTCACCTCTATAGGATCCACTTTGTTTATAGGTTTGTTCTTTTGTTATGGATTAAGTTTCTTCCCAATTTTGTTTCTACTGAATTTTGAGATATGTCCTAGTTTGTTGCAGGTGTAGCACACAACTTGTTTATGGTCAAACTGATTTGCATTTATCCTTGATTTGCACTAATTATCCTTATGTCTAAAGATATTACATGTATAATAGTATCCTTGAAAAGATTGAATTCTTCTACTAGAATTGAATCTGTTTAGCATCATCTGACTTCTACACTCAGTAGCTCTATGTCCAAACTTATTTATTCCAAGCAAAGCATTGTCTAGTAAAGAATCCAACATTCTGATTCATTCTATTTTGGTTCATTCTACTTCTACATTCTCTTGCCCTATGGCCAAATTTATTGCATGAGAAACAAAAACCATTAAAAGATGGGTACCTTTGAGCATTAGGTTGTCGAATAGGAATCCTTCTGGTATTTCTCCTTTGGTTCTTGATCTGTTTATTATTTCCTTGAGTTTTTCTTTGATTTTCTACTTTGTTGGGAATCTGGTTTTTCTTTGAACTTTGTTCTTCTTCAAGTCCTAGACCGAATTTTTCCTTAGAAGGTTTTTGAAATGCAATCAACTCATCAAGCCTTGTAGAACTTGTTTTGAATTTTTCTTCATGGGATTTTTCTTTTTCCATATCAGATCTTAGAGTTACTACTTCTTATTCAAGCTTTGTGCATTCACCAATTTTATTCTAAATGTCTTTTTTTTGGCATTCTTCAATTCTTTTATGTTCTTCCACTTGTACTTTCAGTCCTATAATGTCTTCATTAGCCTTTTTCAACTGATCACTAACTTCTCTATGCCTTTCCTTGAATTTTTTGATTTGTCCTCTTAATTTTCTAATGCATTCATTTGCTTCTTTCAAGTTTCCTTTCAGAGTTTCTTTCTCATCTTAACTTTTTTCTAATTCTTCAAGAGTAGAATTGATTTCCTTAGATGTAGATTTTTCTTTCAGAGGAAAAAGATAGCTTTTGTTAGCCATGTATTCAAATTCTAGGATCTTCCTCAAGCTATAAGACTTCTCCAGAGGAACCAAGCTCTAATACCAATTGTTGAATACACTGAATACTAAGAGGGGGGGTGAACCAGTATTCTGCTAACACAATTAATCGCTAACCATCCAATTATTAACACATATCTAGCTAAAACCATAAACCAAAGCATGAAAGGAATCATAAATTTCATAACACATTGACACCAGGATTTTTATGTGGAAAACCCAAAATGGGAAAAACTATGGTGAGGATTAACTCACAATATATTATAACTAGTTACAAGATATTACAGGGCTCACTGTCAAGACTCATTATCCTTGAAAGGCTCACAACCTAAATACAAAATGGCTTACTGCCAAGATACAAAAAGTATGGCTCACTACCAAGAGATGAACTAAAAGAGTACACCTTCAAAGTGTTGAGATCAGTTATGGTTAAGCTTTGGAAAACCAAAATCCTACTCTAGTTGCAAGTATACAACAATTACCAATAACTTCACACTATAACACTTGTTTCATATAGCTCACATCATGTTCATGCACCATACATTCATCCATTCATTACACACACACACAAACTTCTTTTATACATATATACAACTATATCTTCCTTTATCAATTAGGTCAACCTAATTGAATGTGAACACACAAAATTCAAAGTGACTTGTCGAACCAACTCAAAAATACTTTTGGTGCACAAAAAAAATGTATCATCCAAAAATTAGGTCAGCCCGGACCTAATAAGGAACACTTTAAACATTCATAGGACAAACAGTTCTTAACCCTGTTGGCCAAAAGAATGCCAAACTTATTTCATTTAGATATCTCATCTGGATCAACCAAAATTGTTGAAAGCTCGTTCATAGTTGTAACTGATACTCCTAAACAACATATCAAAAACTCATAGAATTATCTTTTACTGAGATAATTTCCAAATCAAAATACTGGATCAGTGTAGATATATAGTTTACTTAGCCAATTACCAACCAATGTTGGCATCAATGACAACAAACCCAGAGGTCACCTTCTTCATTCTTCCAACATCCTTTGTTTTCCAACTTCAATGTTTGAACCTGGAAGAAGAAGTCAACAAAAAAATAATATGGCCAAAAATCTCACCTCCCAACCATAGGATTGAAATTCAATCCACCCCCGAACTCTAAGGGTCACATAGCTCTCCCCAAACTTACTTTACACAAGGCTTACATTTTCAAAATTGACCCAATTCAACCATTCATTCACATAGCTCAAATCCTTAACTTTAACACACAAAATGGCTATTCTTGTGCAATTTAACATGGTGGAACTCCTTCCCAAACAAACCCCAACACACACAACATCATCATGAAGAATCCAAATACACATTTAAACAAGAATCAACAAATATATACATAAACCAATGAACACTCCAACATTCATTTACATATCAACAAAACTCAAACCAAAAAGGGGTATATCTTACCAAGGGATTTCCCAACCAAAATATGGAATAATCCCTCACTTTCTCCAAGCCCTTTCCTCCACTCTTCCTCACCATCCTTTCATTTTATTTTCATCAAGAGATCTCCTCCCAAATGAGGAAAGACAAGAGCAACCAAAATCAAAAAGAGAGAAGCCAAGGAAAAAGAGAGAAGCCCCTTCTCCTTTCAAGGGAAATAATATATATATAAGGGGAAAGGAAACCAATTCCCCATAACTTCCCAACCACCCAACCAACTCCAATTTTTTCCACTTTTCATAAGTGTGTAGTTAGAGTGGGATTTAGACTTTATTTAAGGGGTTTTATGGAATAAAAAGACCCCTAACCCATAGACCTACCACCTAGGAAACTTTTTATACAATTAAAACCACATAAGGATTTCATAAAACATAAATAAGAAATCACATTTAAAAGGTGACTCAAGGGTCTAATAAAACAACCTCTCACACATGCACAATCATTACAAAACAAGGTTAAAACACACATCCTTGACAAGACTGAAAATTCACAAGAATAACATAAGGGAAGTAGCTATGTGACCCCTTGATCAACATTGGCCAATTTTAACCTATTTACTCAACCAGAAAAAGGTGTCAGTATTTCTCATGATGAATAATAATTGAAACAAATGTCAAGAAAATAATAACCTTCTAAAGATAATCATCTAGAGAATTAAATCTACACAACATATAATTTAACTATCCCCACTTACATAATACCTTTAGAGTCAAGCAATAATTGATCATACTATTTACCATCAAAATATCACTACTTATGACAATAATACTACTATAAATAAACATTAAATATCAATCATCATCTCACAATCACACCCACTCACACCCATAGTACATAATCACCTAGCATCATGTAATTCACATAATATGCAAAGTAATATTACCAATGACTGAACATCTTAATCATTGCATACCTACGTAGACAAGGAATAAAACTCATGTAACTATCACATGAAATCATAACAACCATTAGTTAGATAAGATTAGTTAGTTAACAATTAGAATATGACAATATTGGATGCATAGAAACAATCATCACTAATATGTATTATCCAACATAAAAAGGGTATAAAATATAAACCATCAATGACAAACAAAATCATCAAGGCCACAAGGGCCAGTGTCTTACACTCTGGGGTTTGGCCCTAACTTTATTCGATCTATTAAAAAAAAATGCATGGATGCCTCTTGTAAGGGGGAAATAAGCATAGGAAAACAACAATGAAATCAAACAAAATAGATCAAAGTAAAGATCAAATTCCAACCATACTCATGAAATGAAATTATAAAAACTAAGAATTCAAAGAACAAATGCAATCATAAAGAAAACATAAAACAAATTCAAGTATTACAATGTTACCATCCCATGTTGAAGTGTAATTCATACTGATATTGGATCACTTGGATCAATACGAAGCCTCCATTGTTGTTGAAAAAGCTTCAAAAGTGTGTTAATGGTGATCAAATATGTAAATGTGCTCAATGTGCTTCAATGGCTATTTCATCATAACCTCTCCAAAAATTCTCTAGATTCTCTGATCATTTTTTAGAAGAAAGAAGTTTGTTTTATAGATTTTTAGATTTGAGATGAAAGATCGAGATTCAATAGTAAAAGATAATGATCAACAGTTGAGAACCGTTGAGAGGAAATAGATTGGAATGATTGGGGGGATTGAAGAAATCAAGTTGAATAGTTAGTGGATTGAAGAATAGATAGGTTAGTTAACCAATTAGAGTGAGAAATCAATGGTAATCATTTACCCAACCACAAAAGGAGTGATGATACTTAATTAATTGAATAATTAATTAATATTGGAGATGAACGTGAAATTCATGTTTGACTTTAACAAATAAAGATGTATTTTTTTGTTGACTATGTTGAATGATTTTGAATAATTGATTTAATTATTCAAGTTTAGAGAAGGGAAAGTGATTTAATTAAATTATTAAATGATAACAATTTAATTGATTTAGATGAATAGGGTATATTAGTGACATAATTAAATAGTTTATGTTTATTTAATTAATCAGGAGGAATAAAGTTAGATTAGGTGATGATATAGTGAATTAATTAAATAATTAAAGATCATTCAATTAATAGAGGAAAATAGGGTAAATGATGCAAATGATGTGAAAAATGGGATTAATGATTTTTGTGAGATGAAATGCAATAGTGATACTGACAGTGATGTCAATAATGGAAAAATGTAGTTTAGGATATGTGATATGCATTAGGTCATTTTTACATGTCTACATTTTTCCCCTCTTTGAGACAAATAATTGGTTACATTGTTTCAAAGAATTCAATGTTTAGATCAAGATTTAAAAAATTTATATGCCCCACTATACCCCATCGGTTAGCGGAAAGATAATACGATGTTGGACTGCCTCCTCGAGAGATTGGTCAGAAAAATTACTTTTCGGGTCAAGCTCCCGACAAGGTTCCATTGCAATTCAAATGCATAAAGGATAAAAAATTAGGATATACGACTCGTGTTTATGGTTTCAGATGTTCCAAGGTGCTCTTAATTTTAACCTAGGAGGGTTTCCAAGATAAAAAAATTAAGGTTTGGGGGGTAAAAATAGGAAATTAGGGTTCATTTTTCCTCACTCTGCACTCTTAGCCTTAGCGAATTCTTGCCTCTAGAGATCTTGTTGCAATGATTGTCAATTTGCAATGGTGAGGATTTTGGGTGCCCCACACTGTGTAGATGCAATTCATTCTTTTGAGAGGCTAGTTGGTGTAGGCATCGTGGTATGTACCATTTACTTTCTTGTTTTTGTCTTTTCACATTTGTGTAATTAATGCTCAAATACTTTTTGGACGATAGCGGTAATTTCTTGATTTTACCACTATTGTCTTGATTTTACCGCTAGCGTTGTATTTTAGGTTGTCACTTTTGTAAAAAGTGAATGCTATAGTTTAATTTATCTGCTAGTGTAAAATTTGTCCACTATTGTTTATCGCTTGTGCAAAAAAGTCACGCTATTGTTTTTCTTTTAGGAAAGTAGTCGCTTTTGTAAAATTTGCACGTTATCATTTAAAACAACTACCAATGTAAAATCTAGCCACTATCATATAAGGTGGCTGCTATCATTCAAAATAGAGCTGCTATTGCAAAATCTCACTGCTATTGTCCAAAAAGGGCTCACTATTATTAAAATTGAATGATTTAACTAGTTTTTTTGCAGTTTTATGTTCATGATTTGATTTTCAAGAAAATTCTTGACGTTGTGGGTTGAATTTTTGTAGGTGATTCTCAAACCGCTATATTCTAGGGAGTGACAACCACGAAAATTATTTGATTTGATTTCCAGATTCTAGGAGGTTGAGTGAGACTTCCTCAATGTTGTGGGACTACATCATATATGTTATATACCCAAGATTTGATGGCATAGGGCAATGATGACCACACTAGTCAAGAGGTGGCACTCTGAGACGTCGTCCTTTCATCTTCCTACCGGTGAGGCAATGATTACACTACAGGATGTTTGGAGGATTTTGTAGATACCCATTCATGGTGAGTTAATCACTTATGATGTTAGACAGGGTACCCTCGCCATGCAACAAGTACTTGGTGTGAGATGGCTACATGTGGTGGATTCAGAGATAGACTTGTCTCCCTTCGTTGACAGTGTTGATCCTCTGTCAATGGTTCTCGTTGGTTTGATTATGAGGCCTCTGATGCCCGATCGCAGAGGTAGATTATTTCCTATTGGCTGGGGAATCTGCATAGAGTAGATGATGGAGCACAGGACAAGATATGTGTGGGGATCGTGTGTATTAGCACATTTGTATAGAGATATGCATGAGGCTACTTATTGTGGCAGTAGTGTTATTTCCACAAGAAAGACATTTTTGTATGTATGGACCTGGGAGAGGATCCCATGATAAGGCCCAATGGTATTCTTGCTCAGGATGAGGATGATCCATTTTCTTATAGGTATTCAAATTTGTTGCATTATACTTGGCCCAGAAGGTTACACTACTAGCAAGGAATTTTTAATGATATGATCAAGTTCATTTGGAGGTCATGGCTAGCCTATGAGGCCTGACACAATGACATGGAGCATCCACCATTTTGCATTCAAACACAGTGTCTCATAGGTCATGTGGACACTATCCTGGAGTGATATTTTCCTAATCGGGTTCTCCATCAGTTTGGAGAGAGACAAACTCATTTCGTTGACGATTATCATGCATGGTACGAGTGGACAACTCAATAGGTTTGAGTTTGGGGGCCAACAACCTCCTCTACTGATATTGTTAGAGATTTTAGAGCACTTGCAACATTTGGATGGGGATGGGTAGTGGATCCTACAGATCCAAGTATGACCTAAGATTTTGATCAATGGTGGGCTCATCGTATTCCATTACGGTTTACAAATCCTGCTAGTATTGGGCCAGTGATGGGGCATGTTCATAGGATGGCTAGTGTGACTGGGTAGAGAGGTGATCAACAACTCAGGATCACATTGGAGTATCTTGATAGGGCTAGGGTCCAACAAGATGATGGGCATGATGGGAATGATGGAAAACACGGTCCATAGGATGGTCAACAATAGTAGGGACTGCAGGCACTGTAGGGTTCTCCCCCATAGGGGGACGCAACAGCTCAGATAGCACAATTTACTACTAATAAATATGGCCAAGTTGTAGAGTGATATGTCAAGATTGCTTGGTGATAAGTGGCAGAGGAGAAGGTCAATGTTATTACTGCAGAGTGGGGTGGTCTTCATCAGGAGAGAGATGCTTTGAGACAGGAGCTAGCCACAAAGAGGTAGCAAAGTTTAGTAGCTGATATTTCTCTAGCCTCCTCCATTCCCATGGCTTAGTATTAGGCTAAGTGGGATTGTCTTATGTAATAGGGTGCCTATTATTAGACCTTGTATGAGGCTTTCATTCCCAGAGCAAGGAGGCATCCTCACTTCAAAGAGCCAAGCAATGCGACAATTGATGAGTCAGGGGGACAATTAGTCAAATAGCCACAACCCTCTCAATATATCATGCATCCTCAGCCTTCTCCTGCCCATAGTCAACAACAGCATCATGATGGGGAGCAACCCCCTCTGAGGAAAGATCAACAGGGCTGATATTTTTAGGATCTTATTTATTGTATCTAAGACTCCATGTAGACATGTTATTTTGTATATACATTCATCGGTCTAGCTAAGGCCTCGTATATATTTTTGTATATTTTGATATCACACATGATGTTTGATGATGTATATGACATTCCCATTTTTGATGATCTATGAGATATACATGTTGGATCTCAAAAATGCAGGTTACAAATCCTAAGAGGATGTCAGGCTCTATGATCTGACTTGCAACATTTTTGAACCAATGAATGGAGTTATCTTATGTGGTTGATGACTCCCTATGCTTCAGGCTTTGCTAAACCTAGGTGGGTAGACCTTGATAGTTGAAGCAGATTGTATGACTTATTTGTATTTAAGGATCTATTCACAGTTTCATAAAGTGTGAGATAGATGATGGCTTGTTAACTATCTTTACTCCTAATGTGATAATTGAATGTTTTGTGTAGACACTTAAAAATGACCTAGGCCTCAAGCTCTATTTTTACCACTTTCATCCTAACATAATTATGACATTTAATTATGTCTTTGGTCCACATTCAACTATTAATTAAATAATTCATAATTGTTTAATTAATTCATGTCCTTTTATTCTTCATGATTATTAAATAAATAAATTCTATTTTTATTTATTAAATATGTCATTAATTGTCTGTTCTTCCCTAATTAAATAAATTTCTAAATTTATTTAATTACCTTTCTTCATTTATTTCTTCCTCGATTATTAAAATAAATAATTTTATTTATTTATTTAATATGTCAAGAATCTCATAATTAAATGAATTTATTAATTTATTTAATTATTAATCTTATCTTCTAAATTAAATAATTATCTTTAATTATTTAATTGCCAAATTTAACATTTTCTCATCTTAAATAAATAAATAATTTAAAATGATTTCACATTCTTAATCATTGGTTCATTTTAGTAAATAATCAAAATCGATTATTTATTATCTCACAAAATCCTGATTTTGAATTAATTTAATTCAAAAAGGTAATCTTCTTCCAAAAATCAAGTAATTGAGAAAATTCTTGATTTTCCAAATCTGCTTTTTAGTTCAACTCTTATCTTCTTGATTTTTCGAATCTCACAAATCAGGCAGTCTTTATCTTCTTGATTTTCGAAAATCTTTATTTTTCTAATTAATTGTCTCATCTATTCTCCACCGCCGATTTGATTTTCTCAGATGACATCTCGACCACTCATTTAAGGATTTTTCCCTAACCCTGATTAGGGATTATTAGATTAAATCTTGTCCTCTTATTTTAGGTTTTTGTCGAAAGTCGATCTCGTCCGTCCATTCAAAATTGCATTTTCTATAAAATGCTATTTTGCTCACATTTTTGGATTACGCACACAAATTTTGTTATTCTGGCACATTCATACTTAGAGTTGTTTGACATTTTAGAATCCTTTTGTCATAGTCATAGGCATAGACATTTATTTTAAATCCTTCAAATCTTGTGTAGGACATAGGCATAGTCAAAGAATTGCTGACACGTTCGATCTGAGGGCAACCATCCGCAAGTTAGAAGGTACTATCAAGATGAATCATGGAAACTCCTATGAATGACAAGTATAATTGTTCTTATTTTTAGTTTTCATTGTTCTTGATAGGATCTTTAGAGTTTATATGATTTTATTTGCTAACATCAATATACCTAAAATTTACCCTTAAATACATTGGTGAACTTCGGCGTGAATCTTACAACTACTTGGAGAAATTGGTTTGTTTTTTCTTGTTTGTTTTGTTGTTTTTGTAGGTTCTGACTAAGAATTCATCTGAGAAATCGTCATTTTCTTTTGAGCACAGAAAATGAAGCATAAAATCTTCTAAAATGATTATATGAGTTTTGTAGGTCTTGTTCTTAGCTTTCTGGAACTTCAAACGGTTTAAAATTTCGTTAAGATTTGATAAAGTTATGATTGTTTTAGTATTTTTTGTTTTTTAATCTAGCTTTTAAAACCCGCGTTTTCTTTTGCCTATAACGTTTTTTTTGTGCAGAATCTTGGAAAAATACTTTCTGGGTTTTGAAGGTTTGATTTTCAGCTTTCTATGGATTCAAACGATTTAAAATTTTGTTAAATTTTGATAAATTTATCGCTGTTTTAATTTGTTGTTGTCAATAAACTTTTATTTTGAGTTACTAATCTCTTGTTTTCAGCATGTGGCACAGCTTAGAGGGAGTCTAAAAAATTGTTTCTATAGAAACAAAAATCAAAATTTTTCATTTCTTTAGGCATAATCAATTTTGTTTGCTTTCAACAACAACAAATTGCATTTACACTCATGAGGATAAAAAATGAACCACAATTTGCATGTCACTAATTTGGTCTTAAAATGAACAACAAATTGCATTTACACTCATGAGGATAAAATGAACCACAATTTGCATGTCATTCATTTGGTCTTAAAATGAACAATAAATTGCATATTTCATTCATGGGGGTTAAAACAAACAACAAATCTGCATGAATCACTCATTGGGCCTAAAATTTACAATTACAACTTGCATTTTCATGTCATTGGGCTAAAATAAACACAAGCATGCATTGAAACTCATATGGTTAAAATGAACTTGCATTCTCACGACATGAGTTTAAAATGAACTTTGTTTTTCATATTTCAAGTTAAACTTTTAAAAAGAACAAAGTGTCTTGTGTGTCCTCCTCACATTATCATTTGGTAATTAAAATTTACAAGTGTCTTCAAATTTTGTCACCTTGATGCAATAATCGAAGTATCCTCTCCCCTTGCGTATTCATGCGATCCTGGGTGTAAGAGAAATGGTTATTGCCTCTAGAACTTGGGTCTGCTCTGGTGGGAAAAAGTACTCACCCCAGGATGACTCAGACCGGTAGCACCCTGAACCCGAGGGAATTCTAGTAAGTATATAAAAGTGGATTCTTGGGGAAATCCCAAGAATCACGCATATGGATTCGAAAGGGGACTCTCATCGCATGAATCATGCCCTACGAATAGAATTCCCGTACTAAACACCTTTTGTTTTAGAGGCCAACCATTCTTCATCCGTTGCTTGGTATAGTGCAGGGTACAATATCATGCCTGAAAACACTCACTACTGATCCCCTTGAGTAGAGATAGCAGTTCTTCGGAAGTAACTACCCAAGAATTCAAAGTTGGTGTGCTCGAATGACGTTAATGAGCCATGGAGGGGAGCCAATGCCACCAAAATTCTAAGCTATCCGCTCTCAAGAAGGAAAGGTGTTTAGCACCAATCTGGGGTATATAGGTGGGCTATGCTAATTATACAAACCATTGGCCTATTGGCCCATTAGGATCGTGCTTGTCTCATGTGTGTTTGCATACACCAAAATATTGTGCTTGCCAAGTGTTTCAGACATTGTAACAAAACAAAACATCACTATCACAGACCAGAAATCAAGGTCAAACTTGTCCAAACTGTGCATAAACATCTTTTTCTAGAAGCATAGGGTGGTTAGGAAACTTTCTTCCAAGTCATTTGGACCTTTGCATTTCCATTCTTTAGACATTCAAGTCATCTTAGTCATCACCTTGCATAATTTATCCTTAAAAAAAAATAAAAAAAATAAAAAATTCAAAAATATTGTCATAACTTTCATCATAGTCCTCATTTGGCATCTAGACTTGGCATTGGTCATTTTCCTTAGTCAACATTTTCATATTAGTCTTCATTGTCACCTTGGCATTTGGCATCCTTTCTTGACAATTTTATCACCTTGCATTAGTCATTTCCCTTAGACAAACATCATTATCACTCTGCGTTTAACGACATCATGACATCCACCACCTTGTCTTCCCTTCAACAAAATATTGATAGGCTTGCTAGTAAAGTTGAATACCAGTTACTTTGTAGAGGTCAATACCAACAAGCCTTCGACTTTAAGAGACAATTCCTCCAAACTAAAAATCAATGTCCTTCGTACCAACAATCCACGAGTCCTAGTCCTTTGTCTGTCTACCCTCACTACCAAAAGTCACTTAACACCATCCATGACATTAGTCCACAAAAAACATCCATTAATTAGCCTTATCCCTACTTTGACAAGGGAAACCAACTATCCACTAGTCCATTTCAAGTCTCCACGTCATATGCTAGTCCTTCACCTATCAATCCCATCCAAGTCTACATGCCTTATCATCCATCTACCAACTCATGTCACGTCCCCACATTATACCATATCGATCCAGTCCAAGTCTCCACGTCCTATTTTAGTCAACCTTACACCAATCCAGTCCAAGTCCCTATGTCATATCCTACGTCATTACCAACTAATCTAGTCCAAGTCGCCATGTCCTATCCTATGTCGTCACCAACTAGTCCAGTCCAAGTCCCTGTTTCTTATCCTAGTCCTTCACATACTAGTCCAGTCCAAGTCCCCATGTCCTATCCTAGTCCTTCATCCATTAATCCTTTTCAAGTCACCCCCTCACAAGCCACATCTAGTCATGGAAATTTTGTCATTACTCAAAGGAACATCCCATTGTCTAAACTTGAGGATACATGTCAAAACGAAAGCCCAAAGCATGACCTTATAATGTCACCCTCATGTCAAGAACAAGGTAGCCCATCCTATGACCCTATCTTAAAGTCCATTCAAGAAGTCCTTCAAGACAATCATGACATCCAAAACACACCTATCCTTAACAACAATTCTATTTCCAATTATATCATCCATGACAACCCCATCTTTGACCAAGACCCTACCATTGACCAAGAAGTCAAATCCATGACAAACTTCCCATCTTTGACCAAGACCTACCATTGACCAAGAAATCCAAAATGATCCACTCCTTGACCTTTACGCCATTCATGATCAAACACTTGCCAATCCTATATAGGCCTCGACTATTGACACTTTCCAAAATGAGACACTTGCCTCCATAACACACATAGACGATATTCCTCAAGAACAAGACTCTTCCATTATGGACATATTTGAAAATGATAAACCTACAGCTGAATTTACTAGACTCTGTGACACTGACCATAATGATGACTTCGACATCGACTTGGAAGCACCAATAGAATCATCTAAACCTGACATGTCACAAGATCAGACAAAAAATATCAGTCAGAAATATGTCCAACATGACAATGAAGCTAAGACACTTTATCAACTAGGGTCATCTATCTTTGTCAGAGCAGGCTTCCTCGCAGAAAAAAATATTCCAAGCAACAATGTCCACATACATCATGATGGGTTAGCATCTTTCTTTCGAAACAACAAATACCCCATCACAAATAGAATCTGTCAAAGCATGCATTATCAAGGCAAAGGACTAGGCATACACGAGCAAGGCATTCAAGAACTAGTAAAACTTCAGGAAAATTACAAACATCAAGGTCTTGGCTATTCTTCAATTAGAAAATCAAATGATGTTAGTGGAACCCCCTCGATACTGGGGGTAGCCTTGTCAGATACAAACATCAAAATAGAGTCCATGAGAAATCCTTGTCATAAGGTTGTTGCCATCACCCCTTCCACCCACACCATAAACCATCATTCTTAGCATCTTAAACCTTTCCTTTGGAACCAACAAAGACAAAAGTCATACAAATCAAAAGATCAAAATCAAATGTCAAAGGCCATTCAATCAAACAAAAAGACAAGTGGACAAATGAAATTAAAATGGATCCCAAAGACAAGTGGATCAAGCAAAGAAAATATGTCAAAAGAAAAAGTCAATCACAATGTGGAGCCACAATACAAGATGACTCCCACATATAACACATGTCCACCTCCTTAAAAATGGTCATCAAGCAAGGCATCTAAAGGTGTTGGCTCCAAATGCCATCCCTCCAAAATCCGTCGTCCACCATACCAAGTTTGGAAAATAAAAAGTGATTCATCTAAATGTCCAAACAACTTTTCCATGTCTACCATCATCTGTCATAACCCTACATCTCACCTAAAGTCCAAAAATACCATGCCACAAATCTGACACATCATGGCAGCAACTCTTTACCACAAGGACTTTCATGGCACTCTATCGCGATGTGCGTATTCTGATAAGGCCAACTCTAGTATTAGAAAGGATCACAATGACATCAATCAATTGTATGCAAGCGCTAGGATCCTAACAAGACAACTCCTTCAACAAGGTCATTGTTGGCATATCATGGCACCAGTCTCTACATCAGCACCATCAGCAGCTTCAAAACAATTAGTGCTCAGTTAAGGCATCAAGGTCATCCTAAAATATAAAAAATACAAAAAATTGAAAATATAAAAAAAATTGTCACCTTGATGAAAACCTGGAAAAAAGGCATCTTGGTGACACCAAAAAAATAAATTCAAAGTCATGAAAATAGTAAGGTGAAAAATTTCATCCAATGGTGAAAACCTAGCAAACAGGGGCCCTAGATAAGTACCATGATGAAAATTTGGCAAATAGGCATCATGTGTAAAATAAATTGTCTATGTGGACTCTTACACTTGGGGGGCAAGTCGTCTCATATCCTAGGCCTTCCTCTTGACATTGGCATCCGACCATTTAATCCATATCATTCCCACCTATCTTGGCCTTGACATAAAACAGGCACACATAAATCATGCTTTGGGAAAACTCGACATGTCTATCCTTTGGTCATATATTATTCATGAAACATCATGTCATTGCTAACATAACCTCATTATCCTTATGTGACATAGTCCTTGACTATCATATGATGATTCCCTTAGTCTCATATCCCCATCCTTTACCAAGCCCACCTTTTGTCCTTTCATGTTTGTCACCTATCTTGGCTTTCCCTTATCAAATGGTCTAAGGATACTCCATCATTCCTTTTAGTCCTAACCAAGTCATTCCAAATGCAACAAGTCTAATCTATACAAGCACATTATCCAAAACATTCCTTGACTTTGTTCCTGGCCCAGCTGTAGACCTCAATAATTTCATCACATTATCGT
>VDFB02363016.1:0-15361 GCA_007258455.2 Sequoia sempervirens | reverse complement strand
TCTCCAGGGCATTGTCTCATTTCTCCTCAAGGTGTAGTAGTTCTATCAACCTAGCCTCCCTTCTGTCCCCCTCATCATAAAACTGATTTATAAACTGCAAAGTTGGGATCTTGAGTTGAATGGGGAATACTGGCTCCAAATCATATACTAAATGATAAGGAGATGTTCCAATGGAAGACTTAAGTCTGGTACGATCTTCCCAAAGGGAAAACCAAAGCTAGGTGTGCTAGTCCTTTGGGTTCCTCTCTAACAGCTTACAAATGACAGTCAATAGGTTCTTATTAGAGGACTCTGCTAGGCCATTACCCTGAGGGTAATAATTAGATGCAAATTTCACAATAATGCCATGATCAAAAGCCCAATTTGAGAATTTCAAAGATGCAAAGGCAGGATCATTATCACAAACAACAGCAATAGGGCATCCAAACCGATTAAGAATGGCCGATTCTAAAAAATCAATCACTACATCTGATGTACATTGCCTACAAGCAAAAGCTTCAGTCCACCTTGTGAAGTAATCAGTGATTATGAGAATGTACATGTGTCCTGCAGAAGATGGTGGATTGATAGGGCCTATGAAATCCATACCCCATTGAGCAAAAGGTCTTACCTCAGTGACCGGTTGGAGCGGAAGTGTTGCATACCTTTCCCTTGTTGCTGCAGTCTGACAAGTATGACAGGTCCTGACATGATGGTGAACATCCTTGAACAATGTGGGTCAGTAATATCCCGCCTTCAAAATCTGATTTGCTGTGGCAATTGCAGAGCCATGACCAGTACCATATTTCTCATGGAATTCATTCATCACTCTCTCAGCTTCCTGTTTTCCAAGACATCTTAAATAAATGCCTTCATGATTTTTCTTGTACAGAACAGCTCCTTTCAACATGAAACCATCACTCTTCAATCATAAATCTCTCCTCTGAACTGCATTAAGATGACCCGGAGGTCGTTGATTCAGCAGATAATACACTAGGTCATCATACCAACCGTCTGGAGAAACCTCTTCAATATTATAATTCTGAACAGACAATTTAGAGCCTATTTCTGCCATAGTCTGAGTGATTCCTTGTCCTCTTACCAGTTTCATAGGCTGGATCTCAATGCCATACTCTTAAAGCATGGTCACCCATTTAGCTCTGCGCTCACCTAATTCATTCTGCATCAGGAATAACTTAACTGCAGAATCAGGGACGATTACATACACTTTGTTTCTAAGGATATAATGCCTAAATTTCTTTACTGCTCTGACCAGGGCATATGCCTGCTTTTCCACACTTGGATATTTCAACTTAGCATCCTTCAGCGGAGCACTCATAAAAGCGATAGGATGCTCATTTCCCTCATCAGACTTTTGAGTTAACATCCCAACACACGAATGATCCGAAGCAAAGGAATAGATGTAGAAGGGCTTGTTGTAATTAGGACTTACCAATATTGGAGCGTCAGCAATGGCTCTTTTAATTTCTGCAAAGGCTTCCTTCGCTTCTGTAGTCCATTCGATCTTGGCATCTTGTTTTAACATTGCATTTAACGGTTTCACAATTTCAGCAAATCCAGTGATGAATTTTCTGACGAAGTTGATCTTTCCAAAGAAAGATTTCATTTCCTTTTTGCTTGCAAGTGGCTGAATCTTCAAGATGGCCTCCACCCTTTCTGGATCTATAGCAATTCCCTTTTCTGATATGACATGTCCTAGTAGCTTTCCCTCTGTTACTCCAAAAATACACTTCTTGGGATTCAGGGATATGCCAAATTCTCTGCACTTTTGAAATACTTTATGCAAATCTGAGATGTGATCTCCTCTGTTCTTTGAGAACACAGTCAGATCATCCATATAAATGATGATACATTTTCCTATGATGTCTTTAAAAGCAATATCCATAGCCCTTTGAAATGTGGCCCCTACATTAATGAGTCCAAATGGCATCCTCCTGTAGGCAAAGGTACCCCACTTAGTTGTGAAAGCAGTCTTATGTCTATCCTCATACTAAACCATTACCTAATTGTACCCTGAATAACTGTCTAGAAAGGACATCATCTGAGATCCATTAACCACCTGAAGCACCTCATCTAACGAAGGAACTGGATAGTTATCCTTTTCTGATGATCTGTTTAGATTTCTGAAATCGACACAGAGCCTAATTTATCCATTCTTTTTCCTTACTGGAACCAAGTTTGCCACCCATGTTGAATGCCTGACTGGAAATATGATTATGGTAGACAGTAATTTCTGGACTTCTTTCTGTATGATTGGTTCCAATAATGCATTGATAGGTCTCTGTCTCTGCCTAAACAGCTTGGCATCTGGCCTCAAAGGGATAGTATGAGTTATCATGGATGTATCATAGGTCTTCAAGTCCTCATATCCCCAGGCCACTATATCTGGAAAGCTGTGTAAGGCTTGAATTATCCCTTGTCTTTCTTCTGGAGTGCACACCTTACCAATGAAAATGTTCTTGACATTGTCCTCAGTTCCTAAATTGTGAGTATCACACCATCCACTGATTGATTCTTTCTTCGATTCTTGTTCCTGATCCCTGATCTTATCCATATCAAAAATTTGCTCCAACTGTACCATTCCCCTTGGAATAGTATTAGACTTCAGATTCATCACACCTTCTAGGTCCACCTTGCTTCCTAGAGCTCTGGCCTTCATCACGATTTGGGAAGCAAAACATCTCAGATTTTGCGATGAAATCCGTGATATGTTTATCATCTTCGAACACCTGGAAGTTAGTAACATTGTCCGGGACTGATGGCACAAGAGCTAATCTAATAGTGAATTTTTAACTCGCATTGCAGATAGAGGTTGATATTCCATTGTCTCCTTACTTGTTTGACTACTAATTCTAAATCACCAAAAACTTGTAGAACCTTGACCTTTTTCCTAAGTGCCATAAGAAGTCCATGAACTAATGCTTCATACTCTGCTACATTATTGGTGCAATGAAATTGGAGCCTATGGGCTGCAAAGAAATTCTTACCTTTTGGACTAATCAATTCAAACCCTGCCCCAGCTCCATGCTTGGACTTGGATCCATCAAATCTAAGTGTCCAACACTCAGTAGCTGTGATCTTCTTCATCACATCCTTTGGCTTAATATTACTGGGTGGCCTTTCAGATGACACAAACTTCTTCTCTTGACAGTCTTCCTAAAGATCTTGTATATCTGTTTGAGCTGCCAGGGTTGGATTCATGCATTTCTGTACTTGTTCTACTGCTGTTTGGCATAAACAACACTCCAACTCTGAATGAGAAGCATTATGAACTCTACACCAATTAGGTAAGAGTAATTCTTCAAAGCTTGTCCTTCTTCCAAGGCGAACCTGATTGTCAACACACTGTGTGATGAATTCCTGAAAACTGTCCAAGAGACTAATCTGATTGTCTTCAGGTTCTTTTTCTTCCTCAACTGATTCTGTCAAAACAGTAACAGGGCTGAGTTCTATTCCATGATCAATGGGCATCGTATGTAGCATCAATACCTCCTCTGAGTCTGACTCCTCATACTGAGTTGATAGCAAGTAATTTCCCATTCCAACTTCCGATACCAGAATCTCTGTTGAAGTCTTTTGGTATTCTGTAATCATGTACTTCATTCTTGGATCTCTCTCAATTCTAATCTGATTGGGCACTCCTTTCCATGGAAGCCACATATGAGAATGATCAGTAGACACATAACCATTCAAAGCCTTAGTAAAATCCCTTCCCAGGATCAAACCGTATGCATCAGGAATATCAGCTACCTGAATATTGATAACCTATTGAATTCTTGGATCTGAAGCTATCTGCATGTGAATCATGTTTAGTTCTCCCACCACATTTACTTCAATTCTATCCAACTGAGTCACCTTCTTCTGAGAGTCAGCAGGTGTAATTCCTAAAGCTCTACACACTCCAAAAGGCATCACATTGGTGGAAGCACCAGAATCTAATAAGCAATTATGCAGATTCTTTCCAAATATATGGACAGAGATCAGGAATGGTGGAGTTTCTGTCTTCCCTTGAAACAAAGTGGGCTGAGTGTCTACCTGAGCCACTTGAGTCTTATCCTTTTCTTTTCCTTTATCTCTAGGGGGCATGTTAGTCCTATTTTGGGTCTGATTTTGTGTGCTCACAGGTTGAGAACTGGAGGTCTGGCTGATATTTTCTCCAGAAGGCTTGGAATGTGCATCATAGGTACCTAAAACAGCCTTCCTAATTGTAGGAAACCTTAATAACTCAAATGCTGAAAGATTTACCTTTAATTTCTTGAACTCCTCAGCAACATATGAGGCCATCTGCTCCTCGCTCATATCGGTGGAGATGTCCTTAGAAGGTTCCTCCACCTTGTCCTTGCTTGTTTGAACAACCTTTTCCTTTTGTGAGTCAGTTTGAGCCTGTCTTTCCTTGGAAAGATACTGCTTGGAAACATGTGGAAAAGATGGATTATTGCTAGCATTGGGATCTGGGGGAGTACTGAAGTTGTTAGGAGGAATGGAAGTGGTGAAAGGTCCTCCAGTCTGGGGACACCTATGAGGCATATCTCTTAATCCCTGTCTCTGGAACATTTGTACTTCTTCAACATAATTTTCTTCCTGATCGAGGGGACCATTATCATTCATTTCTTCTTCATTGAACAATCGAGCAACCTCATCTCCATTGCATACCTGATCTGTCCTTTCTTCTTGAGAGTCAGGTTCCTCTTCAGGTACATTCTCCTTACTGGCAGGGAAAGGAGCGTGGTTCAAAACCAGCACAGGAGCATCATAAGGACTAGAGGGAACAATCTCCTGCCCATTTGCATTATTCTCTACCTTATATTGAAAAATAGAGGCAGTAGTTTGGAATTCTGGACACTCTAATTCTGAATGCTGACTTGTCTTATGGAGCCTGCACCATCCTGATAAGGCTGCTTCAGCCAGATATACACCACTGAGAGGCTTGTCCAGACTGACTGGCTGATTTGCAGACTGGTTGACTACTTGATTAGCTGGTTGATCCAATGGGGTGGGGACTCCTCCATTATTAGGGCCTGTATTCCAAGTCCTACTTTGCCCTTGTGATTGCCTCTTATCAAATCCAGATCCACTACCTTGACCTCTATCAAAGTTCTGTCTCCTATCATTATTATAGCCTCTGTCATTGTTGTAACCCCTATCCTGATTGTATCCCCTGTCATTGTGGAATCCTCTATCATTACGCTGTCCTCTGTCAAAATTCTGCCCTTGTGAAAATTCTCTGTTCTGATTGGATTGCATACTCTTCTGGGCAGCATGCAGTTGACTATTTTGATTCCTTAAGTAGGTCACCTCCAGATTCAACTTCTTTATCTGTTCAGCCATTTCATCAATCCTCTCCCTATTTGGATCTCGATAAGGAGGCTGGCTTGGGTTACTCTAAGGAGGGACAGACATTGTATTAGATCCCATAGACTGATGCAATACCTCAGAATTTTGCAAATAAGCAGGGAAACTATTTGGCTGTGACTGATACATAGGCTGATTAACCTGCTGCTGGGGAAAATTCATCATAGGAGAAACCTGGCTCATGGGAAGACCAGGATGTGGCACCAAGGGTAACTGAGGTACTGGATTCATGATTGGAGTATGGTTGGTGAGTGCCTGATTTACTACCTGAACCTGATTAGAGTGTGCAACTGGTCCTAAAGAAGGCAATGGTCCAGTTATATGTTGCCTTAGATCTGTGCTAAGCTTAACAGCCTCTGTATACGCATCAGTTAGGGTACCCGGAGGATTGGGTCTCCATTTCAGGAAGGTTGCTATCAGGCTATCTAGAGCTTCATAATAGATTCCTAGGGCAGTATTGTCATCCAAAACATAAGGATCTTGAAGTCTGGTGTATGCGCGGTGAAACCTATTATTGAAACTAGATATGGGTTCATTGACCTCTCTTTTGACCCTAGTGAATTGTAAATACAATTCATTGGCACTGATGGGTATTCTGAACTTCTGTAAAAAGGCAGTTTCAAGATCATTCCAATTTAGAATTGAGCCAGAAGGGAGGTGATTGTACCAATAAAAAGCCTCTTCTCCTAGTGAATAAGGGAACAACCTACAGGCAACATCCTCATGGACAATCCCTCTATCCTTGAGACAGGTTTGGAAGATCCTTATATGTTCTTCTGCAGTCCTATTTGGGTCATTAACATGAAACTTTGAGCAGAAGTGTTCAGGGTTTTTGGGCATTACATTGTAAGCATTGAAAGACAAAGGGGATGGATTATTAGCTAGGAAAGCCATGGGTAAAAGTGGGGGTGGTGGTTGTGGTTGGTTAATGATAGGCTGCGGCTGTTGAACGGGAACGGCCTCAGGGATGGGTATAGCCTCAACCTCAGGATGTGAAGATGCGGATGATGCTGGTGAAGGGATGGTGATAATGATTCTCCCTTCTAGTCCTTTCTGACCTAGTGGGAACTGTAATTCCTGTAAGTCCTCTTCCAGAGTAGATCTGGTATTCTCCTATATCTCTCTAGAGAGATGCATGCCTCAAGAAATCCATCCAGTTGTGCTCATTCAGCCCTCCTTCTAGTGCCAACTTGATGGTTTTTTCTGCACAACAACTCGTACATAATGCAATATTCTATCTCTTTGAAAGGTAATTTTCAACAGCAAATTATCAAAAAATCACCCCAAGGTCCCTCGAGTGTTGTGGGTCATAACGATGCATAAACAACTTAGATAATATGTGAAAATGTCGGTAATCACACCGACCTACTACAAGAAAAACTCAGATCTTCAATTTATCGATCTTTGTAATATAATGATTTTGAATCCTAAATCTAACTTATACTAAAGAAATAGCAAAGATGAGGGTGCTGCAGGATATAATAAAAATCTAAACTATTCCTAGAATGAACAATGCAAGTGACATATATCTGGAATGGACCTATCTCAAATAACCGGTTCTTGATCAACCCACAATGCAATCTTACAAGAATGGTGCAATCTTCTGAGGTATACAGATTTTCAAATCATAGACATTCATCTACAATCGAACTTAAGCACATTAAATATATGGTCCAGGTTGACTTCACCAGCCTACTACAATCAGATAGTTACTGGGAGTATAGACCAAAGATAGCTACAAATATTTCAAATATGAAATCACATACACCATTCACCAAACCCAAACTAATCTAATTAACACTAAACCCTAAATCTTTAAGCAATTTTGAAAGATAGAATAATAAGAACCATGCTAGATAAATAACATAAGAGATTTCACCGTGATAAAACCACAATGCCATCCGCTAGGTATTAGATCAAACTATTGCAAATAATTCCAATCGCTCGACACAATATTTGCTTCAAGAAATTGAATACTACTCCTATTACAAAATACTTTAGCTCTTTCCGCCCTTACTTATCTCTATTACTATCTAGCTAACCCCTTACAATGAGGCAAGAATGCCTTTTATAGCAAATCTCAAGGTATGTCGGCCTAGCCAAATATTTACAAAATAAGAAAACCGCCCAAAACAAGTCGGCCAAGGAAAAATCAAACTAAGGCACGCATTAAATGCTAGCCATCATCCGGGTCGGCCTTGGCACAGTCCCCAATGTAGTCCGGTCCAACGCATACCCTATAATAATAGGGAAGCAAAAATCTCAAAATAGGCATTAACTGCCGCTTCCCCTATCCTTTCTCTGAACTGATGATCCCTGGACCCTCAAGAACGCTCCATCTAGCTTGGTGACAGGTGGCAAAGGTAATACCCTAAGCCAACATTTAATGGAGTCAATTTCATCTTTTGACTGTCCAACAATTTTGTCCCAATCCTCCTTGCTGGCCAGATATCTATCCATTACTGCTAGGTATGTAGCTGCATCATCAAGCTGGTGGCCGGTTAGAACACTCTCAAAATCCAGGGCATAAACTTCATGCCACCACTCTTTCAACTGTTCCAGACTTAAATATTTTGGAGCAATCTTTCTCCTTCCAGTCATCACCTCAAAGAAGGCAATGCATCCATCATACACTGCAGTAAGATCACCATCAATTGATTTCTTTCATTTTTGGATCTTCTTTATAGCCTTCTGTCTAATCTGTAGAGCCTCAAACCATTCCCAGGGTTCATCCAACCTGGAAGAAGGAAGAATTCCATCCGTAGCCAATTGTTCTTTACCATGTCCCATGATGACCCTAGACTTCTGCAGCAAGAGATCCATGTCCTCCTTGTCCTCGGACAACACATGCTCCAATAGTTCTTTAGCCCTGACCGCATCCTTTCCAACTGATAGGATTTTCTTAATGGTATCACCTCCCTTTACTTGCACATTCATCAGCCAATCTATTGCAGTTTGAGCTGAGGCCTTCATTTTTTCAATCTCGGAGATTGTTTCCTTGGGCAGAAAGCCGGGAGTAGCAGAAGAAGGATGGAGAGACTGCAGAGGCTTCATTACCTCCTCCAAGCATTTCCTAAGTCTTTCATTCTAATTTTTTAGCTCATGCTTGGTTTGGGTCTCTTTCCTCAACCTACCGATAATCACAGCACTTGAACCTTCATATTCTTCAATGTCCTGTTCCATGGAGGCCGATCCAAGGTTGATAGTTTGCACATTGTAATCTTGACCAGTGACCTCCTCTCTTGTCTTGCTACGGCAGGAGTGGCAATGTGGATGACCCTGTTATTTGCCTCATCTCTTTCCACCTTGGACACCACCTTAGCTACCTTCCTTTTCTTCCCTTTGCCAATCTTGGACAACATTTCATCCCAATCCAAGGGAGCGTCTTCAACTACCACCTGCTTCTTTCTTGCAATCTCCTTTTCTAACCAGTCCGGGGCTGCAGGCTCTACCTGGATTTCTTCTGTTCTGACTTCTTCCGGCTATTCTGTCATTTTCTCTTCTTCCTCTGCAGTTATTTTATCCTCCTCTTTCTCAGGGAGCTACTCACCTTGATCAGTTTCTTCAAGCTCCACCTCTGGTTGTACCAGTGATGGGGTTTTAGTAGGGATGTCCTCTTCCGGCTCAGGTGATCCATGACCTCTATCACTTTCCGGAGAATCTTCATATTGCACCAAAGGAGAAGTACGTCTTTCCTCCTCTTCAACTTCCAGCTTTGCTGCTTCACTAAAGAGTGCCCCTTCCTTGAAGAGCTCCGCCTCTCTGCTAATTTCATGCTCCTCTGGAATTTCTGGCTCAGGTGCGCTTGGTGGAGGAGAAGCAACCTTGGATGGCTCCGTGACTGGTGACTTTGGAGGAAGATCCATCTTTTGCATAGTGTCCTTCGGAGAGGGAGTCCTAGATCTCCTCATGTAAACTTTTGTCTTTTCTCCTCCTGAACTCTCCACATCCACAATAGGGGGCTCATCTTTTGAGGCAACCTGACCCTTCTTCTTTGAAGTTCTAGAGGTTCTTGTCTTCTTCGGTGGTGGAGGAGCATCCTCCTCTTTTTCTTTTTCCAACTCTTCCTCATCAGAAGACTTGCTAAGCTTCAAAGTCTGCCATCTCCTTTTTCCTTTTGGCCTCCTTTTTGTTTCAGGCTCACTTTCCTTGGGTCCTCTGATTTTTATCTTGAACGGTGAGCTCTTTGCAGTTTTCCCTTTGGGGTCATCATCCCCGGATTCCTTTGAAGTAGACATGGGATTGAGGTCTCCCATCAAATTGAAGGTACAAGTTACCTTCTCGCTTTCCAGCTCCCAAACCTTATGCTTCAACCAGGAAGAGGTGAATTTCATAACCGGGGCCATTAGGTCTTCTAACTCTGTAACCTCATCCTCATTCCAATTGATATCCCCGACTGACCTGTCTTTCACAACTTCATAAGCATGATCCTGTACCAGGTTTCCATCATCTTCTAGTTGGTTTGGGATCAACTTAACATTGTACTATCTGATTGCATCGACAGGGAGTCTGGAATACCTTTTCTTCCTGGCCTCAAGATCATCTTTGATGTTGGCCCAATAGTCCTCTAGGTCACTTTTATGCCGGTATTCCCTAGTGGCCTTCTTCTGTGCCCCTCCTGTGATATCAAAGTTCATCCTCTTAGAATGGAAGGAGAAACCATACGCTGCCAACTCTTCTCCTGCAGTATGTGCTGACTGGATGGAAGGACACACTTCTGCCACACCAATCCCAAGAGGAAAATCTCCACCGAAGCCTGTCTTATGCTTTTCTTTCTTCACAATGGCATCAAACTCACAAATCTGCCTCACAACCTCCAACAAAACAATGTGATCATTAGGATACCGAGGTAACCTATATGGAGCAACCGGGCATCCATCAATTCTAAGGTAGGTGAAGGTGGGAAATTGGATGAACCAGGCGCCATAATTCTTTATCAGCCCTTTGGCTCCATCCGACAGTCTCATATGTTCAGCATTCTGGAGCATCCTGGTGATATGCATCATGAAGGCATCATTAGCCCTGTGGTAGTCTTTGTGTCCCAGGTGCAGTTCTAGATAGATCTCATAGATTATGTCTTGTCCGAGTGTCCCTTGTGGATTCAAACCCCTATATGGGTAGAATCTGGCTAACACATATATGACATAAGAGGACATAGTGAGCCTCTTAGTCTCCAGAACATTCCTCAGCTATTTGTCAATTTCAGCACTAATAAGCCCTGCCCAGTGATAGTTAGTTCCTTGCTCAACCTTGGTGATCATGTGGACCATCCAGCTCTCTAGCACTCCGGCAGTCTTCAAACCAGCCGCTCTGCTCAAAAATGTTATGGCATCGTAAACATCCGACCTGAACTTAACTCTGTGCAACTGCTTAGGCAATTTAGAATGGTGGGACTTTGGTTTCTCTAGCCACGAATTGATTATCTGTTGAGCCTTGACTGGCTCATTCTCATAGTATGTTTTGGCCGTGTCTATGTTTAGAGCACACACTGAAGGAAGGTCAGGCATATCAAAGGCCTGAGCAATGGAGACATGACTGAAATTAGCCAAGACCCTCCCCTCAGTACTGACCACCCTTTGTGTATCAAAATCGTACTGCCGAGCACACTCAAGAATCAGCTCATAACATTGGATCGCTGGAGGAAAACCAACCACATGCACAAGTCTGGACTTCATCATTCCATTTCTTAAGGCTGATAGATCCTTTTCAGCTATCCTCTGCTTAAACTCTTCATACCTCCAAGCTCCCACATTAGTATCAGACACTTCGGACCATACGAAGGATATCCTGCTCTCAGGAAGCTGACTCTTGATATCCAATCTTAATCGTTTTGCCTCAAAAATGGATGACCCCTCTGTGCCACCCTTAGATTTCCTGGCAGCAGCTTTACTTGATTCGGCCTGCACTCACAAAATACATCATTAGTATTTAATTATCATGCCTATTTCAATTCAAAGGTTAGCATAAAATTATATAAAGCAATTAAAATCCATCGCAAACTACTAATCTTTGAAAATTTGGAGAAATGAAGCAGTCCGGGAAAACCATGTAAATTGGGAAAATCCAGTTGGGGCGGAATTTCAGAGAAATTTGACCCAGACGGATTCCTGTTGCCAAGTCATCATAAGTCACATAAATCATTAGTACAGCCCAAAAATCATTAGATTATCATGAAATTTACTCGTTAGCAACAAGAATTAAGCAATTAGCATTCACTCCATTAGTCCTATCTTCAAAAAATCAAAAAGGATAAGGCCAGACAGGAAAACCGGAAAAATCCGGATGGGACAGATTTTTGCGGACAACTAGAAATGTTTCAGAAATTACTCCAGTCCGTGGAATAAGCCTGAACCGGGAAAATCCGAGTGTGCAAAAATTTCACAGACACCATGGGAACCTGACGAACAATGACACGCGAACTGGCGACCGAACGATGATGCAATCTTTCCACTTGGATTCTAACTGTCCTGAAGTTGATGCTAATCAATAAAATTCAGAATGCAAATGGTTCTAAACTCCTAAAGCCTTCAAATGATGAATTCCCATGGTGAAATGGCGATGCCCTAATTTTGATGAAAAACCTCCCATCATGAGAACCAGGTTGAGTCCATGGTTTTAAAATATCATTCGATAAAAATCAGTCTAAGGCACTCCGAATCCTCTCAGGGCGGGGGTCAACGTAATACAAGGGTAAGCTTGGAAAATCACCACAAATCCGTTATTCTGGGCCAAGTACCAAGACAACCCTAACCTCGCAGATGGCAAATTTTGCACAAAAAGGGAAAACAATCTAACCCGGAACCCCCCGAACGGATGCACCCACCGTCTAATGGATAAATAGCGCTCATATGGCGTGGGTGATGAGTTCCTTCGAAAAATGGGTCAAACCCTAACTCGATAGGAAGGAAATTGTGGCTAACATGAGCCGACATGAAATGACCACCAATCAATACGGGAAACTCAATCATTGCGTAAACAAACAAGAGGGGCCATCAATAACATACCATGGATCAATTCAGACGAAACTCGAACTTTGGAGAAGCAAACTACAAAATGAACACGCCCAGGCAACGCAAATCCAGGCACCGACACCCAACAATCCACACGCACAAGCCACTTGAGATCAATCTTCAAAGCTCAAATGAAACGCTTAATCGCCAGAGCAATCAGCAAGGTGAACGATGAAGTCAGAATGACGCTTAAAAGGTTTCAAATCCGCCCATATACCCGTCCGAGCAAAGGTATCCTGGTCATTAATGAGCGACAAGACACTTCTGACAAATATGGAAACCCTCGAAAGCCCGGTGACAATTTTGGAAATCCCAAGATACGGAAACGAGCCTCTACCTGAAATGCGTAAACCGTGAAATGACGGCGCTGGATTTTGGAAAAAAGTCTAGGAAATTCGTCTAATCAGAAAAATCCGTGGTTCAAAGTGGGAACCCGGAATTCGAGAATCCAAATTGAATAGACAAAGAACCGGTCTGAGAACTACCGAGTCGAAAATCCTAGAATTATGAAAACCCAGATTTTGCTTAAAACCCAATTTCAATCAATTCCAGCCTCAAAGAAAGGTCAAAGCTAGCAAGATAGACATGTCAAGACCTCAAAAGATAAATCCAATAAAACCAAAGGTCAAAAGACATTCAAAAGAGGGTCCCTACTCCAAGTGGGGCGAAAATAAAACCGCACAACAATATCAACTCAAATAATCAACTATGCTAACCAAAAATCATGTCATAATCAATAATCATCCATAAAGTGTACCATCACATCACAATATAAAAACCATCATCGCTCCAATGTTAGTGATCAAATAACAACAAAATATCATGGTCTATCAAAGTAAAAGAACTGTCAGAAAATATAAGAAAATTGGAGGGGTGCTACATCCTCTCCCCTAGGATTAGGCTTACTCCTGGAAGCCTATGAACAAATAGGGATAGATCTCCCTCATCCTAGTTGCATCCTCCTAGATAGTCAAACTATCATCTCTAGGATCCTAGTTGACCCTAACTTGCTCAATATCTCAACCCATGAGGGTAGTCTCTTGTGTTGCATGATGGCCACATGCCCCAAAGCCAGTTGCTCATCCTCTACTTGTAAGGAATTCCAATCAAGGATGTGAGATATATAAGGGTGATAAGGCCTAAGTACTAAAACATGAAATATGTCATGTATGTGCAAGAGACTAGATGGCAAAGCAAGACGGTACACTACTAGCCCAATCTTCTCAAGAATCTCGAATGGCCTAACAAAGCGAGGTGAGAGCTTAGAGCCCTTTCCATATCAGATTGGACTCTTTTACAGATGCACTCACAAAAAGACTCGATCACCTATTGTAAACTAGCAATCCACCTAATGCGCATCTGCATACTTTTTTTTCCTATCTTGTGTAGCAATCAAATTTTCCTTGATACGAATCACTTGCTGCTCCATATCCCGAAGTATCTCTAGACCTAGTATAATTCTATCCTCTAACCAATCCCAACTCAAAGGAGTTTGAAATAGTTGTCCATACAATGCCTGGAAAGGAGGCATACTAATTGAACT
Organism: Sequoia sempervirens; assembly: GCA_007258455.2. Lineage (NCBI taxonomy): Eukaryota > Viridiplantae > Streptophyta > Pinopsida > Cupressales > Cupressaceae > Sequoia > Sequoia sempervirens. Next base: position 1,456 of record VDFB02363016.1, on the reverse strand, counting down.
CTAGTAACTATTATTATAAAAAAACTCCACTATGTGGAGATAGTCCTCCCATCATGTCTGCTAGTCCATCACATACATGTGTAACATATCCTCAAGGATTTGGTTAACCCTCTCGATCTATCCATCTATCTTAGGGTGATACACTGAACTAAAGTTCAACTGCATCCCCATCGCATGTTGCAATGATGTCCAAAGAGCTGAGGTAAACACAAAATCCCTATCAGAAATAATCCGATTAGGAATACCATGCAACCTAACTATATCTCCCATGAACACTCTAGCAATGGATGAAGCAATATAGGATGAATGAATAGGCGAGAAGTGTGCTACATTCATCAACCTATTGACTGTCACCATAATGGAATTGTACCATTGCAAAAAATTGGGTAACCCAACAATGAAATCCAATGAGATTATATCTCATTTCCATTATGGCACCAAATGTGGTTGCATAAATCCTGCCAAATGTTGGTGTTTAGCCTTCACTTGTTGACACTCCAAACACCTTGACACAAAGTTAGTGATATCTCACTTCATACCTTCGCAGAAGTATAACTGTAGCAAATTGGCATGCATCTTCTTCACTCCTGGATGAGTTGAATAGGGTGTCTGATGTGCCTCTATCATAACCAAGGTACAAAGATCTCCAGATGATGGAACATAAATGCATCACAAGTGTCTCAACAAACCATTTGACTCTAGAGAATAACCTAAGAATCTTCCCTCAAGAGTTCTGTGTATCCCCATCTTTGATCTCACCTCCTAATACCAACTATCTATAGGAAGTGTAGAAAGAATCTAACTCCTCAAATCCACACCAAGAGTCAACTCTGAAAACTCATGTCTCCTTTTTCTAAGAGTGTTGGAAAATAAATTCTCCTTCCCCTAGATGAACTTCACCTTGAAGTCATACTCACAAAAGAATCCCACCCATTGCCTCTACCTGACATTTAGATTAGGCTGCATGAAGATGTATTGTAAGCTTAGATGATCACTATGCAACTCAAATATGTGTCCCAACAGGAAATGCCTCCATCTTGTCAAAGGCTGTACCACCGTTGCCAACTCAAGATCATGTGTGGGGTAATTCAACTCATGATCCTTGAGTTTTCCCAACTCATACACAATAACATGACCATCTTGCATCAAAACTGCTCCTAATCCCTCCAAAGATGTGTTTGTATAGACAAGAAAATATCCAGTAGGATCAAGTATCACAAGAATTGGCGCACTAGTCATCCTATCCTTTAGAGTCTGAAATGCTGCCTCACACTGCTCTAACCAGATGAATCTCATCACTTTTCTCTGAAGAGAAGTGATAGGATGTACTATCCTAGAGAAACCTTGAACAAAGTGTCTATAATAACTTAGTAATCCCGTGAAACTACGTATCTCTACCACATTAGTGGGCACTGGCCAATCAATGATCACTTGGATCTTCATAGGAACTATTGTA
>VDFB02363015.1:0-30265 GCA_007258455.2 Sequoia sempervirens | reverse complement strand
GAAAATTTAAAGTAGGCTGAAGTATGATTCTAAAGGTCTCAAAAAATATTTACAATTATATGTTGTGTTTATCACGTAATTTGATGCTTTACTATGGGAACCTTCTTTATGTAAAGAGTACAATGCCTGTGTGCCTATTTACAACTCATGCAGTGGTTGCATTGCAATTGCTGTGAATTTGAGAATATGTTCTGTTTGTGTTTTCTCTTGATGAACTATTTTAAGTTTTTTATGATTTTGGGCCAATGCTTATTCACGGTTCAGCAACCCTAGACCCAAGGAGAAATTGTGGAGGTGATAATAATCAGTTGGTGCAAACTATCCAATTTGGGAAAAAGAACATGAATTTGAGTATCAAAGTTAAAATCTAAGAAATTTTTTCCTTCTATATTTATCTGTGCAAACTGTCAATTTTATCGCATTCAATCTGGTATTTACCAGAGTGTAATTCCTCTGTTTTGATTCTGCTATCTCCATTGATTCACAAAACTGCCTGCTGTCTTGCTAACAGACAACAATTCTGAAATTATAGAATCATAGAAGAAATATTGATAACAAACATTCTATCAAAGCTAGCCCACCATGCAAATTAAAATTAATGGCAAAGGTATACACTACCCTGTTTACAATTCACCTTTTCTATTTTTCAATCCTTTAAATTGAAGCTTGTGCAGGATGAAAGGGGTGGGCCATGCTGCTGAGCATAATGACAAATTGAGTTGATCTGTGACAGTTGCTTCTTAGCAATAAGCTTGATGATAAGCATTGCAACCAAAATATTCATCCTCCCTCAGCTCTCGCTTTCTTTCCATAATTCAGTCCACTCAGCTACTTTTATCTCCAAATGCAAATAATGGGAACATATCAGACAATCTGCCTCTCATTCTGTCAGTGGTGATGCTTTTGCAGGATAAAAACACTATGTTACTGAGTGTAGTGACAAATAGAGATGATTGATGGATACTTTTTAGCAATATAAGCTTGAGGATAAGCTTTCCAACCAAAATATTCATCATTGCTCCTCGCTTTCTTTTTCCCAATAATGCCATCCAATTAGTGGCTATGCTCCACAGCATTTCCAGGACAGAGATGGCAATCCAGGGCACCATTTTTTGGGGCTATATCTATCTTTCCATCTTTATGTATAGATGTATGTGTGTGTAGAAACTCAAATTCTTTCAAAGTTTAGCTAAACATGTTTAGACATTCATATAATGTATCAAATTTGATGTTCAATGTTCATTTATTCAATTATATCTGTGATGAAAGGAATTCGTTGTTTTCATTACAACAAAAGTTCTAATGCTACAAAAGTGAATATTGTGCAACAAAAGAAATTTCCAAGTCAATTTGCTTTAGGTCTGCATGCTACAACTCTGTTGCCCCTTGTACTCTTTGTGAGTAAGAAGGCGCAAGTTGGAATGCATATAAATTAACTCCTTTTCTTATGTGACGCCAATTGATTGTATTTTATTGAGTGGATGGAGGACTATGTACACCAATTTTTTTTCAGATAAAGAGGAACTAGCAACCTATTGAGCAAATCAAGAAAGTTAGAGCTGTTAAATTAATAAATTGTAAATAAAAAAAAAACAAATTTAAAGAGTGTGATAAAAATTAATAAACTTACTTGCAATAAAAATTTGATTGCAAGAGTCTAGTGGTTTGTCAATTTATGGCCATTGAAGTACCACCAAGAGTTACCATCCTTCTTATACTTGTCACAGAGAATTCAAACAATTTGACTAGTGGAGGCTACAAAATCAACAAACTCAGTTGTATCTACATTCTGCATATCATGATCAAGGAAAAGTTTATTAGGTGCTTTTTTATACCCTTCACTAACTTCTACATCACAGTATGGTGTGATCCTTGCTTGTGTATGTAATGTCCCCATTTGCATGAGCATTAGAGTTCGAAGGATTAGCCTATCAGTTGGCCCTCGTAGCCTAGTGTGGTGGATTAGAGGGTCCAATTTGGGTGTTATGAAGCTCTTCAGGGGGCAGTTGCAAGTGTTTATCTCTCCAGACCCTTCATATGTTCTAAGGCATTGATATTCAGAGCTCTCTAGTTTTGTTTTGAGGGACTTACTATTTATAGTAAGTTAGTGGATGTTAGAGAGGGACCCTTACTATTTTTAGTAAGGTAGTTGGATGCACAATGCATACAATGGTTAACTCTCAGGTTCAGACAGAATTGAGAAATAATTATTATTTGTGGAGTTATGATATTTAATTATTAATAAAATGATTACTCTATTAATAATTAATTATAAAGTGCAATTATAAAATTTTAAATTCACTTTATGTCTAATGGGCCCATGACCCTCAAAAAGGTCACTTAAAGTACATTAAACATTATTATTTTTGAGCGCTCATTTATTAAAGCATTTATTAAAGTGAAAGGAAAATATTAAATATCATTTAAATGATTTAAAAGAGACTTCTAGAGGGGATCGACTTATTTGGAGAAGTATATAAAGGCCATCAAAAGTAAATGAAGGCATCATTTGGTCATTTTATACTTGTACGTTTGCAGAGCTCTTCTCTTGGAGAAGAAAACCTAAGGTTTCTGCATATTTTGGCTTTGGAGAGCATAGCTTCTTCATTGTATCAGCATTCTGAGGTTGTGAAATATCAGCTGAAGATTGCCTCGTGGATTGGCTTCATTGGTGAAGAATCTTAGAAGTTTACACCAGGGTTTACAAGCCAAATTTTGTGGTGAAGAAATCCTGCAGTCAAGAAAGCAATTTGATTTTGTGTGTAAGGACGATTTGGCAAGAGGAAAGCAGGTTCGATTTTTATAATTATTGCTGGTTAAAATCGTGGCTTATTGAGGTTGGTCGCACTTGCTAGTAGGTGCAACTTTGGCCGTGGGAGCTGGTAAAAATTCAGTCAAGCCTAGAGTGAAGTCGTTGGGCATGTAGGAGGCTGGGAAAATCAATGGAAATGGCAATTATGACAGCTGCTTGAAGGATCAAACCAATTTTGTGCTTGCTGCCACAACACACCAGGTTCTTTATTTTGTATTGGTGTTGCATTATAGGTCAATAGTGTTGTAGAAGTCATTCGCTGTCATAAACAGCATATAACCATTTATAAATTTCAGTCTGATTGCATCGGGTCTGATAGCTGTCCTATGACAGCATTTTAACATTGTAATATTAGTCATTCTAAACTAGTCGATATAAGGAGTAAAGGTCTGAATTTGGCATCATTGTACTTCATTCCCAGCATTGTAATAAGTCTGATATCATTTGCAAATATCATAGTATGAAGTAGAGTTTGGCAGCCAACTGTTTGTGAAAATGTCTCATGGTTGTAGGTGTGCATTTGCATAAGTAGATCATTTGCATGCATTTGAAAAGAGCAGAAAAAATACTTGCATTTCACTTTAATTACATGGTTAAACATCTTGGCATTTATTTTTAAGCATTCAAGCATCATTAGTATCAACTAAAACCAAACAAAAGCAAATAGAAAACCATTACCAGCAGATACAAGGTTGAAAGAAAACTGTTTGATGTAATTCCTAAGAGCCCAAAAACTGAAAATTCAAGTCAGATTTAGCAAGGGTTCTTACAGTGTAGCAAGGATCTTTCATTGTAATATTTGGGAGTCAATGAAAAGGCAAGAAGATGGAATGAGGTGGTCATTTTGTTCCACTACTCAACACAAATTGACTACACCTCTTTGAAGAAAGTTTCTTCAAGATCTTGCTCTTTTTCATTCATTATAGACTTCATCTTCTCAATCATTGAGATGATACCATTGTAAGTTTTTCCCAAACGTAGCTAATCCAGGTTGATAAAGTGGATCTGTAACGACCTACCCCTTGCGTAATTTTTTTTTTTTTTCAATTTTTACTCCAAACATATAAAGGTAACAAGTAACAAAGGCATTACAATAAAATCTTTCCTTTCTTCATTGATAAATGCATACAAGTTACAATATATTTCCACATGAATTCCATTTTCATTGCAAATATAAATCAGAGTACAAAAGTAAAACAATTACATACATAGCTCGATAGCTTTTGAACAAATAGTAGTAAGACGGTCTAGGTTCCTTTCCTTTCGAATCTTGGTGCATCGACCGCTTGCTGTGGAGGAGAAACATCATTCAGGCGCTTATCCGCCAACCACGGACTTATAATGCGGTCCCCTGCACACCTATCATTCGATAGATGACCCTCCCTTCGAAAGAAGAGATTGGTAGGATATTCGTTAACGATTACCAACTGAGCATAGTGCTGTGTCCTACACAACTAGAACCTTGCTATTTCACAATCTTAAACTAGTATAAGGATCACAATGAACTGACAGTTTAGTCTCAACTAACTCACATCTATGTGGAAGTCGTACATTTCACTACTTTGGCCAAAGTATTCTTATTCAGTACTTTGAATGAAGGTCATCTATCATAAACACTACTCAGGGCCAATTTGACTTAAAGCTATCTTACACTACGCATAGGTTTAGTCCTTCACTGGATTATCTATCATCCCAAACTATCCTACAACAATCTAGTCTACTAGAAATGAATCAGTATAACAAGTAATTCACATAATCCCTCCTATACTGGAAATCTTTATCTTAGGAGTCTCTCAAGCTTACCTCAGTTAACCTAATAACTTTAAGTTGACTGAATATACTTGACTCCTGTCCTCATTTCGATCCTAGTATATAATAACTATTACAGTCATATGCTCCTTATATGGAGACCATATAAAATATGCAATTTCACACTAAAAAGCATTTTAATTCTTCACATAAATTCGATTACATAAATTCACTTCTTATGCACAATTAAGTAAACATAGTTTATTTTCCCCACAAACTATACTGCATTCAAGAAATGACCTTCAATCTTTGCACATACAACAAACACAAGAAAACAAACATATTTCAATCAGAATTCAAAATTGAAAGATGAAGAATGTTTCATGCCTGTTTATGAGCTTTCCTTCAAATGACACAATCCCAGTCCTTCTCTTAACAAAAACCCTCAATGTGGATTGAATTCTCACTCAAAAATAGACTCTGAAATGATAAATATACAGCTATATTTGGGATAAACTCAGAATGTGATGATAATATACTAGTATTTCCTCTGTTTTTATCACTAAAAAGTGTATATGATTTCAGAATAAAGAAATTTTGGAGCAAACTCAGAAATGATAGAAAGTGTGTTATGAAGAATGTAATGGTGGCTATTTATAGAGCCAAAAACCATTGACTTCCACATCTCCAGGCATGTAAGTTGCGAAGACTGTGTTTTCGAATAATTCAAATGATAAGTGGCGGATTTCTATTCCCATACTCAGCACTTCAAGAGGTGATTCGACCTCTAAATTTGCCAACAGACCAAAGAAAATTTCAACTTGCACATGATTAAAAAGAAGAAATCGACATCTACAAGTATTTACCAGAACTGGCACCAACTGTGAAATGATTCATCAAATTTGGAAATGGTCATGGCTACCCACTTAACACCTTATCCCTTCTCAAGCTGCGTCGCCCCTATTTCTCAGCTGTGTTGATGAATATTTAGGCTATATTGGAAAATATACTCAGACTGTGATGATAATGTATTGGTATTTCCTCTGTTTTAATCACTCAGAAATGAAATATGATTTCAGAATAAAGAAATTGTGAAACGAACTCAGAGAATAATGAAAATTTGGATTTAGCAAAGTGTGTTATGAAGAATATAATGGCGGCTATTTATAGAGCAAGAAACCATCGACTTTCACTTCTCCAGGCATGTAAGTTGCCAGGACTGTGTTTTTGAATAATTCAAATGATAAGTGGCGGATTTCTAGCACTTAAAGAGGTGATTTGACCTCTAAATTTGCTAGCTGACCAAAGAAAATTTCAACTTGCACATTATTAAAAAGAAGAAATCAACATCTATAGGTATTTAAAGAAATGGTGCCAACTGTGAAATGATTCATCAAATTTGAAAATGGTCATGGCTACCCACTTAACACCTTATCCCTTCTCAAGCTGTGTCACCCCTATTTCTCAGTTGTGTTGATTTCTTCTCCCAGGCGAAGGGCACTTCACAGGTGCATGTTTTTCCAGTGCCATTTATTTTCACATATAAAGCTCTTTCAATAGTTTGAAAGCAAATATTTTGCTTCTCAATAGTTTAAATCATTAACATTTCCAAATAATAGGGAAATATTTCGATTTCTCTTGTGTTAATGATTTAAATTTATCAAAATGAGTAAAGCCCGATTCATAAATAATCGACTGAGAGACATTCATCGATTTTCCATAGTTTAGACTTTAATATTCACTTCAAAGGAAATATAATCTATTTTCCACTTTAATAGATATATAATATTAAACTTAGGACATAAGTTAATTTCCAAAGTGGAGATCAATTTAGAAAATAATTCAATTGTCATAAATTGAGAAATTAAATAAAATATAATTCCATTATATATTTTATTATATAAATATTATTAGAGTCTTAAATATATTAAACATATATATATATATATAATCCCTAATAATAGTATAATATTATTAATATCCGCATACAACCATTTACGTTATCCTCACAATAATCATTGTATAGTAAGTCAGATAGACAAATAAACATCACTCACAAAGTACAAAGAAGTAAACAAGACTCCTAAATCCTATGGATGACTTATCAAGACCATCATAACTGACTTGGTTCCTCCCAACCTATAATGTCATGTGTGTATGCTCAAATGGTTCTCGTTATTGTTTACCCTACCAGTCTCCTCTCCCAAGTGATATTTCTCCTCTGCTTGGAGGAATGGTTTGCACACCTGCATTCAATGACACACTAACGGGAGTCATATGTTCACAACAAAATAGTGTACATGAAACACCTCAAAAGTTAGAATAAACATTATTCAACAACTTAAATGCAACATTCATCTAGAATTACATCAATAGAAGTAACAATCAAATGAGACAATCATTAAATGGAACATATTCATATTGAGAACAAGAACAACATGTTTTATTCATCTCAATGACTCAATCATTACAATCATTTTCCCTATGCAATAGTAGCTATACAATTGGGGTGTAAAAGCATCATACTCATGGTGGGCTCAACAAAACTAAAATATTCCACACAATCATTTGCCTTACATTTGTTTCCCTCACACTACTAGATTGCCTCCATATGGACCAAAATTGGCTAATAACCATTCTAGAAAATGTTTCTTACTTCACATGTCATCTCAAGATGATTGTGTTGGATGCTAATCTAGTGCCGGCAACCTATTTGAAAATAAAAAAATTAAAAACAAAGAAGAATGCATACGCATACTTCAATTTTTTAAAATAAATTACCAAAGTGAAACATAATACTTAAAAATTGCATGGTTTCGATAACCTTTAGCAACTGTTATCTTAAGAATAATCTAAAAATGGCCCTACAATATGTGATGGATTGTGATGAGCATATAGACTTGTTTGATCCAATCTACCTACCCAACTTTTGTAGCATGAGGTTGAGCAAGTAGAAAGCACAAGGTGCAAAAATATATGTAAAATCCATATCTCAACCAACATACAAACAATTTAACAATTATTTGCATTGTTGTTATGACATGGACAACTTTTTGAGAACCCACTTCCTAAATCTACTATATAAGGATGTTAGCAATAAATTGTGCATCCCTAGATAGTCCATAGCTTTCAAAAACCAGTGGTACACAGGGACATGTACCCGGCATTTTTTGCCATGTCCCTGTTCCGAGGACATTTCGGGGATGTGGGGATGGTCAGGGATGTTTCCTAGCCGTTCCCAAAAATTCAAAATTTGAGGGGGACGTTTCCAAAACAGGAGGACAGGGTGGGGTGGCTAGTCGTCCCCGAGATGGCAAGGGACGTTTGAGACGTCCCTTGACTGTCCCGAGGACAACCATCCATCCCCATGTCATCCCCACCACTTTTAAAAAAGAAAAAACACCAAGCTTTAAAAACAAACTATTTTTAATTGCAATTAGTATCACATAGTTACCAGAAATATTCTATATGCCGACTCTATGTTGGAAAAGTCACAGCAAGCTCACTAAGGCTTGGGCGTGGGAGCATTCTAGGGGTGATTTTAGATTTGGGCATTCAAGTATTGGAAGGAGTGACCATTTAAATGCAGTTCTAAGCCAATTTGTAGGAGATGAAAGGGAACTAAACGAATATTACTAGACCTGCAACGTTTTCAAAGAGCCATTGGGACCAAGGCGACTCACTTTCCACCTACCTGTGTTACATATACAATTTGCTATTACAAATTGATTGGATTGAGAGTTTATTTGAGTCACAAAGTTATTTCTAAACTTGTTTAAAAGGTCAGAAAATTGCAGTGGTACACGAGGACGCATCCTCGACATTTTTTGCCATGTCCCTAAAGCAATAAAATACTATCTCCTATTGTCACTTATGTTGATTTTTTAAAGTTAGGTGTTTTTATCAATGTTATGATTATGTTATGTTAGTATTTTATCAATGTTATGAATATGTTATGTTAGTGTTTTATCAAGGTTATGTTAGTATTTTATCAATGCTATGATTATCATATGAATATTTGAAACTTCCCTATATAGATAAATTTTCTCTATTTTTATATAGCCATCCCTTGTCATCCCCAGAAATGGCCTAAAAAAAATCCGTCCTCGAAACACACCTTGTCTTCCCCATGTTCCCCCATCTTGGAGACTTGGTGGAACATAGTAAATAACAATGCCCTTTAGGGCACACTACAATCACATTGATTAATGGCTTATTTCTTTCATCCTTCCATCCATTGGATTGGAAATGGACAGCCCTATTTCTTTCAACTTGGGTCCGTGTACCCTTTTGGAGCATCATTTACTTTTCATCGAGGCATTTTGCAAGAATTTGATTAGCAATCCCTCTAGCATCAGCTTGAAATGCCTTCTATGATAGTCCCCTTGCTCTTCTCACATTAGTGGTCTCTTCATCATTCCTTTCCAAAAGCAGGTAGCTTTCTACTACAACATGAAGTATGACACTATGAGATGCAACAAGTGGCCTTTGTGGCCCCCTTCCTCACCTCAATGGATGACCTATTTTGAGGAAAACTCTTGTATCTACTTTGTCCTACTCTTTGATATACGTTTTTCTATTTGATGAGTTGGCATAGGTACACCATAATTTTCTAGATGGGGTTTGATTCTCATTCCAAGAATGGGGCACAAATGGGCTTTCAACCAACTATATGAGCTTGTATACTAATATAGTAGTGACTAGGGAATCTTATCATATAGCCCAATCATGCAGCCAATACAACAATCAATAGCAAATTAGTGTTCAAAAACAACAAATCGAAATTCTATTATCTTTTGGCAGCAAAAATTCAATGTGGGAGGAGAACAATGGCTCAATCTGATCTCAATCACCTCTCTCAAATTTCCCCAAAAAGAATCCCCCCTAGCATGTATGAATCTCTATTTTATTCCTCAAGTTGTTAGGAAATCGAATTGAATCAAATCCTAGGAGTTACAACAACTGAATCCTCAAAGAAACACAAAGTGTAGTAGTAGGTCAGAAGTCCACAAATGTAGTAGCAAGCTGAAAGCCTACAGATGTAGTAGCAAGCAAAAGATTTGCAAATGGCTAGTTCAAACAAGATATTTTGCTTCATGATCAATTGGCCAACAAAACTTTGCAACCATACCAGGTGACATCATAATTGCATTGTCTTCATCCTTCTTTTTTCTTATTGAAATGAACCTTTTAAATGCACATATCCGATTCAATTACATTCATATGCAAGCTTACAATGTTAACATCATAATCGGGACTATTCATATGAACCAACTGACTAAACTTTGAAATGTTCAGATTACATGAGTTCATCCGCAAATCCTAATGGCTATGAGAAACCCACATACTTCAGCTGGATAAGGAACTCCCAAAAGAGGTAGATGAACAAGGAATTCCCACAAAGCCTAATGACCCCAAAGTTCCCGCAAATGCTGAAGAAACCATCAATAAAGGTTGTGTGACCAAAACATTGGAATTGGATGTAAATGAGCCAATTCAGCACCAAATCTCCACAAATGTCAATAGCAGACCAAACATCCACACAGAGGTAGGTTCAACATCACAAGAGTTTACAAATAGTTAACAAATGAAAAACCCACAAAGCCATAACTTAGCCAATTTGTGCCCAATTTTACCAAATTTGATTTGTAGATACCCATTAGGATCCTCTACAAGGTGGTGCCCTTAATCTGACCCAAATTGCTCTCCAAAAATCCTCCTGATGCCACAACCCAAAAACAACAAAACAAACAAAAAGCAAAAGAACTGAAAGTAAAGAATGGAAATATTTTTGGTTGATGCAAGATTGTTTGTGGATCAGATGTTGTTGCATTAGACACATTATAAGTGAAATGTCGATGAGTTAGAAAGTCATGAACATTTGAGGTGCTTGGGATGGTAATCCCATGCTTGTTCTTTATCTAAACTTCTTCCTTAGTCACTTGATGCCAATTTGTGCCATTTTCACCAAATTTGATTTGTAGATACCCATTAGGATCCTCTACAAGGTGGTGCCCTTAATCTGACCCAAATTGCCTCCAAAAATCCTCCTGATGCCACAACCCAAAAACAACAAAACAAACAAAAAGCAAAAGAACTGAAAGTAAAGAATGGAAATATTTTTGGTTGATGCAAGATTGTTTGTGGATCAGTATGTTGTTGCATTAGACACATTTGGATAAGTGAAATGTTCGACGAGTTAGAAAGTCATGAACATTTGGAGGTGCTTGGGATGGTAATCCCATGCTTGTTCTTTATCTAAACTTCTTCCTTAGTCACTTGATCTCTTCCCTTCCCTCTTTTCCTCTCTTGCCCTCCATCGTCAATGTGCAGACTACCACTACTTGTCATCCTCCATAAATCTAATCCATGGTTTTCAGGAGTGTAGTGTTGTAGAATTGCACCCGGTGGCAATTTCACCTACACTTTTGCATCCACTTTAGCGTCCACTCCCTTAGTATTTGTGTAGGCTCATTTTAGCCCTTGCATCAACCTTTTTCCCCTCAAGATGCTCAAGGCTCTTTTTCGGCAGCAATATTCTTGCATCGGCTTTGCGTTAAACCTTGTGTTTTCATTGTTCCCACTGTTTTTGAACATGATTTGTCTGGACACTAGTGCACCGTGCGGACGTTCGTGCACCGCACTAGCATCCTGTGAGACTTCAATGCTCAAACAACTATTTTTAGGCCTTTTGCCACTTCTCACCTATCTTTGTTGGCGAAAATGGTTCAGGAACCTTCTTTTCCCTCTTATTCTCTCTTTTAAATTTATCTCTTTCATTCTATTGTTCCTTCTAGATCTTCCTCTCTTGGTCTCTTGCTCTTTCTCTCATTTCTCCCTCTCTTGTGAAGTCTTACTCTCCTCTCAAGCTTGCACAACTCTCTTGCTTGCTACAACATTCTCACATTCTCACAATAGTCTTTGCAACTCTCTTGACTCTCATAGCTCTCTCTCTCTCTCTCTTTGGCTCCCTCAAGCTTTGCTGGTGATATCTATTTCTTGTCTTATGTCTTTGAGCATCTTAGGATTTCTCACACCCCTTGTCTATGCATTGTCTATCTCATCTATTTAATTGTCTATTATTTTCTCTATCTGCCTATCTGGTTGTCCGTGGAGGTGGAAACATCGAAATGGGGATTTAACTAAAGCAAGCCCCTAGATAGCCCCAACAGTTTTCCTTAGTCTTATGTGTGCAGGTATTGAAGACATTTGTTTGTTGGAGGCTTCATTGCTTGGTCGGTTGTGAGTGCTTTCTTTCCCTTCCTCTATTTCATCATCCATATTTCATTTAATCTACATTTTACTTAGTTTACTTTATTTTTTTCTTTGTTATACTATGTTATTTTCCCGCATTTTAAGAGTTCATAGCAATCAAAGTAGAAGTAGTCATTTAGTTTTTTTTTTGTGATAGTCTCAGTTTTTGGTCTGTAAGAGACACTAGTGCACCACGCAATCGTCCTTGGCTGAGAACTTGACAGTCTGTCCAAAAATTCTCTATAATCTACTCTTTCTGATTCTAAAACTTTCACCTTTTTATCTTGTCACTTAAGCATTATTCCTTGAGGTAGTTGAGGACCATTTGCTCCCTAGAGACTCTTCTTTGTCCTAGAGACTTTGGAGTAACAAATTTCCTCCTCTACAAGGAGAAAATCTTAAACACCCCAACTATGATTTATGATGTTTCCTCTTTAAGTCTCCACTTCCTTGGTGATTACCTTCAGTCTTCCTACTTTTCTCCCTTTCTTTATGTTGTTGTTGCACAAGATCAGTACCACTTCCTCTATTCCCAACTATAGTCTTCTTCATAGGAATCTTCATCAAGCTTTTCTTAACTTAAATTTTCATTTTCATGACCTATTTTTCTGATCTAAAATAAACTACAGGATTGTTGTCCTTTACTTCTCTTTTTCTTTTAATGAACTTAAAACATATTATTTTCCACTTCTCACAATGGTATACAAATTCCTTCTACCATCATAGATGGTTTCCCTATCAAATTGCCATGGCCTTCCCAACAACACATGAAATTCATTCATCGACAAAACATCACAGAAGACTTCATCCACCCATTATGAAAACTAACCATGCACTACTCATCCACCATCAATTCAAGTTCTTTTTGTAGCCAAGTAACTTTATAAGGATTGTGATGTTTTCTCTTTTTTAAACCTAGCTTTTCTACCATTTATTTAGAAACTAGGTTATTAGTACTACCACTATCTACAATTACTTTGCAACACTTATCTCGAGACTTGCATATAGTTAGAAAAAGACATCTTCTTTGTGATGCTCCATCTCCTTCCTCTCCTGGTTTCATTAAGATTCTCTTGGACATGAGAGATTCTCCTTTCTTTGGTTCTTCCACTTTTGGTGATGCCACCCTTTTGTTATAAGAATATTAACATATTGACAATTAAAATATAATATTATTTTTTATTTTATTTTATCCCTTTTTAACTAATCTCTCATCTATTTAAAAAAAAAAGTATTTACAATATCTAAATATTAAAATATACTATTTATTAATAATATCAATTTTATTTATTTATTAATATCCTCTTCTTGTGCTAGGTGATTTTTAGCAATGCTCCTCTTACTACTCGATGCAATTGTGGACACTCAAAGGCTCTATGACCAACTTCTCCACACTAGTAACATTTTCCTAAAAAACCCTTGTTGCTATTGCCACGTGCTACAAATACTCTCTTCCTCTTGTTCCTTGACCTAATTCTTTATTCCATTTAGGGCTTTCTTTTTCTTCATAGGCCTATTTCCCTCTATGGCTACTTGCTTTTCCTCTTTTTGTTGCCATTCTTCCTCTACCCCTTGAACTACTTTGTTGCCTCTTGGATATCTTTTCTTCAACCTTTAGGGCATACTAGGAGGCTTCTTCAACTATAGAAATTTTGAAGCTTTCTAAAACACTCCAATTCATAATCTCCAAGAATAAATTTTTCTTTCAACTTGGCCACCATTTGATTCCATCGAGTTATCCTCATCTCACTATTTGTAACTCTTTCTCGCTGCAACTCCCTCCACCAAAGGGCAACATGTCTCGTAAGTTTTGTTTGCACCAACGTTACCCTCTGTGGATCATGGATATCTTCCAAGTCAAAATATTATTCTAGTTCACCTATCCAATCTATCAACTCTTCAAGGTTTAATGTTCTAGAAAAATTGGGACCTCCATTCGATTACCCTTACTAATCTTGGCAAGGGCTCTCTAGAATCGTTCTTGTCCTTCATCTGCTGGCAGTTAATTTTCTCCCTCACATTCATCAACTTTCACTTTCTTCACCACTCACTTGGTCTTCTACATTGTTTGGATTTCTCCTCAAATCTCTAACTAAAGTCTTCAACTTGTTCCTCATTTCAATACGAAACTACTCAAATATTCCGAGCCAATTTTTTTGTTTTTTTTTAACAGATTTCCAATTACAAACAGTGCACCCGTTAAGGTTAGATGGGTAAACCAGAACGTGCAAGAAAGCAACTCTAACTAGAATGGCGCCGATGATGGCGAGCATTGGTCAGAGGATCTAAATGAAACTGCTTATGCTGTAACTCTAACCAGAATGGCACCGATGATGGTGAGCATTGGTCAGAGGATCTTCTACACTAATTACAGAAAGGAACTCAACGTCAAGTATGTGCTACCCAATCCAATGCGGAGTGAGGGGCGACCATATGACGGAGTGATTACAGGAAGCAAAGCTTAAAATGAAATGCTGAAGCTGAAAACTACTCAACACCCAGAATGTGCTTGCTCATCCAGAATGGACGGTAGCTACCATAGGGCGGAGTTATCGCTATTTCACTCTAATACTGAAAGCAAGAACGAGTATTACAAATAATGACAAAGCAATATTAAAGCATACTGGTCAGTACTACTGCCAGTTTACAAAATGTAATTCTTGCCTGCAATGTCAATACATCAAAGTCCTTCCGGATGGAGCAATCAACAATAAATCTGTTACAAGCTCTAAATAAACCACCATGCCAAAACCCAAGTCAGAAAATGCAGATTTCTTGGACTGTCATAATCAGATCTGCACTTTTCACAAAAATCAGCAGCTTACATCCACAATGATTTGTTCATAACTTTCTCAAATGTTATCCGATTGATGCAAGATAAGATGCATTACTCTCTCAAGGTATAGGCGACCATTTCAAGACACTAAAACTGATCAAAGAGACCCTAATTTAATTTACACGGAATTCAATGCAATTCTAAAAGGTACGGCCAAGCTGGGAAAGTCGACCTCTCATTAAAAATTCAATACAACACAGAAGAATCTGAAACTTGAACTATTGAAGCGCCCTTCCTAGACAAAGAGAATGGGCTACTACCCAGATGCTATATTTTTGTCTTTTCCGAAATATGAATTAAAACATGAATCTGCTGTCTACAACAATGCAAGATGCTGAAACACTAATATGCTAAAACAGATTTAACAATGCAAAACTGAACACAAGATGTATGAACTAAAATGCACTCACAAACAGACTGAATTCACCACTAGATGTTGTCTTGCAAACACGAAGTGATGCCCAAGCTAGGAGGCCTTCATTCCTCGAAGCAGTCCCAGAGCCAATCCGGCAGCATAACAGTATAGTCGTCCAAAGATGATGAAATGATGCTCAACTCCTTCCTTTTATAATTTTCCAGTTGACCTCTCAAACCCTAAAATCCGCTTTTAGGTCAAAATCCACTCTCCTCAAGGATGGGCGCACTTTCTCTTCAAGTCTTAAGAAATGATATTTTAAATGAATATCAACTTTGATAATTACGCCCCTCATAACATTGCTTTGACTTTGGGAAATATTAAAATAATCTTTTAATGAGGGCGCCACCCTCAAAGACCCCCTTTTTTAAAACAACATTAAGTCATTAATCTAGGCCCATGGTCAACGTTAAAATATAATATTTAAAACGTGACTTTTTAATTAAATGACTTAACTTATCCCTCCGGATGTGCCCTGAAGCCAATACTGCGCCAAACATCTGACCAAACTGAAGCAGGAAGTCAACCGAGCTGAACTCATCTGGAAAGCTGCCAAAAATAGAATTTACTAAAAATAGTAAATCCAAAAAGTACTCTGAATGCCGAGATGAACATACCCCTACGAAGCTCTCCCGAAAACCAGGAGAAAAGAAGAATCTGCCATTGAATCCATCATCTCTAAGCAAAGACCTCCTCAAAATTAGGAAACCCTAATTTAACCTTCCGACTAGCCTTCGGGTTCCCAACGAAAAGGCCAACGGTCACTGGAACAATCAGGTTTGAGAGGGAACATTACAACTACTCAAACATGTCCTCCATCCTAGGGTTTCATTTTCTCGAGCGCATCTTAACAACAATCTTGTATCGAACCTTTGTTGGTTTATATCAAAAATTATCCTTCTTGCGATTTCCAGCGTCCCTCTGTACTCTTTGCAATTGTAGGACTCCTCTTCACACCTACAACATATCGTCAAAGCCTTAGGAACACCTATCGCTTTGATACCACTTGATGCAATCTTGACTAGAGAATCTTATCGTATAGCTCAGTCGCATAGCCAATGCAACAATCAACAACAAATTAGTGTTTAAAAACAGCAAATTCAAATTCTATTAGCTTCAAGAGGAAAAAATTCAATATAGGAGTACAAGATTGGATCAATCTAATCTCAATCACCTCTACTGTAATGTCCCTTTTCAAGCGACATTTTGGTAGTAGTTAGCTCCTTGGGAACGGAGTGGTGAGGAGGATTAAAATTAGGGTTTCCTAATTTTGAGAGAGGTTATTGGTGAAGATGTTAGTTTAATGGCGGATTCCTTCTGGGTTTTCAGAGGGCTTCGCAGTGGTATGATCATCCCGGCATTCTGGGTACTTTTTGGAATTTACTATTTTTAGTAAATTCTATTTTTGGCAGCTTGTCAAATGATGTTCAGCTCGGTTGACTTCCTGTTTCAGTGGTCAGATGTTTGGCTCAGTTTTGGCTTCAGTGCACCTCCAGAGGGATAAGCTAAGTTATTTCATTAAAAGGCACATTTAAATATTATATTTTAATGTTGACCTTGGGCCTAGAAGTAATGACTTAAAGATGTTTTAAAAAGGGGCCTTTGAGGGTGGCGCCCTCATTAAATGATTATTTTAATTATTGCCTAAGTCAAGCAAGCTTATGTTGGGCGCACTTTTCAAGCTTGGCTTTTAATTAAAATATCATTTATTAATCTTTGAAGGAGAAAGTACGCCTTCTTGAGGAGATCAGGGAATTTGACCTAAAAGATGATTTTAGGGTTTCGTGAAGTCAAACGAAACTTATAAAAAGAGGGCTTGTGCATCAGTTTGCTTCATCTTGGAAAATACACCGTTATGCTGCCGGATTGAATCTGGAACACTTCGAGGGATGAAGACCTCCTAACCATTGGGCATCACTTCGTGTTTGAGAAACAACATCTAGTGGTGAATTTCAGTCTACGTGTGAGTGCATCTTTAGTTCATTCATTGTACGTTCAGATTATTGTAAACTTAGTTAGATTGGCATATTCATGTTTCAGCTTATTGCATTATTGTAGACAACAGATTCGAAGTTTTAATCATATTTCAAAAAAAGACAAAAATATCATTCTGGGTATTGCATCATTAGAAAGGTTTGTCATAGGCGCCCTAGTTTCCCAGTTTGTAGAATTTTTAGTGAATGCATGAATTTTTAAGAGAAGGTCGAATTTCTCAGCAGGCCGTACCACTGTACTTGCTTTGAAATTTGTGCAATATTCATTAAGGGCATTTTGAGTTGGTTTCATGTTATTAGTTTGAGAGCTATAATGCTAGGATTGTTGTGCATCAGAGATTTCTTCATTTGAGCAAGTCATTAGGGTTTTGTGAGCATTTGAATAGTTCTATAGACTGCTGTCATATTATTGTATTGAGCAGATTTGTAACAGAAAACAGAAGACAATATCTTGATATCCGAAGCATTTGGATTTAGCACTTCCTAAGCATGATATAAGTGCTCCTCTTTGGTACAATGCTGATCCTTTAAATTCAAGTGATATTGGCAGGCAAATTCTTATGATTTTGTACAAACTGACAGTAGTACTGGCAGTCTTCTTTCTTATTCAAATCTGGTTGTAATTCTCAGTTCAATTAAGTTATTGTAATTGTTAGATCTTCGCCCTATGGTCGCTACTTTCCCGTCTTGGGTCAGCAAGCACATTCTGGGTGTAGAGTAGATTCAATATTCAGCATTTCCTTCAAGTTGCTTTCAGTATTAGTTGAGATAGTATAACTCCGCCCTATGGTAGCTACTTCCCATTCTGGGTGAGCAAGCACATTCTGGGTGTTGAGTAGCTTCATTATTCAGCATTTCATTTCAAGCTTTACTTTCTATAATCACTCCGTCATATGGTCGCCCCTCACTCCACCTTGGATTGGGTAGCACATACTTGACGTTGAGTTCCCTTCTGTATCTTGAATTTAATCTTCTGCACGTTTCGGTTTATCCATCTAACCTTAACGGGTGCACTTGCTTGAATGTTGTAATCTGTTATTTGAAAACGAAAAAATTTGGCTCGGTATATTTCAGTGGTATCAGAGCCACGTATCCTGCCATCCTGTGAATTCAGCTTTCTATGAGTGACAGAGAACAGAGATATTTGGCAAGAGTATACAAGAGAGACACAGTTCAGACACAGTTGTATCAAGCCCCAGAAGGTCAAACCGCTTCAGAGATTTTGAGGGCTAATTGGGAGCCTTCACAAGAAACAGAAATGGGGGATAATGAAAGAAGTTCTGGCAACAGAGGTGACAGTGGGAAAGGTATAGACAATTCAGCCAATCTAGGTCAAGGACTTGATAAGAAGATGGATGCTTTGTTGGATATGTTCTCTCTCATGTTAGGGAGATTGGGTCCGAATACTCCACAAAACAATACAGTGCATGTCGGTGAGCATAGTGCTAATAACCAACACAATGGTCATGGTGCCCCACCTTCAGTTAGCAGAACCTACATTTCTGCTAGACCATTCAAACCCACGTTTTTGACACCAGCAATCCCACAGCCTGACCCCGAAGAAAATGTTTCATCCTTGGAGAGGGTGAGGATAGGCCGTACAGAGTATGACACCCTTCCTGATGAAGTAAAACTTGACATGTCCTTCAATGATTACATGGAGTATAGAAGGAAGGATAGAGGCCAAGGGAGAAACTATGATCAAAGAAGAACCCCAGCACAAGGAGATTGGAATCAAGCTTTCAACAAGGTTACGCTTGCCCATTTTGATGGAAGCGATAATAATTCTGCTCGAGCTTGGTTACAAAAACTAGACAACTATTTGGCACTTAGGCCAATGGCTGAAGAAGAAGCGATTAGATTCGCTACGCTACACCTAGATGGGGTGGCGCATGAATGGTGGTACCATGGCCTAGTCACCTTAGGTCATGGGTCTATCACTAGCTACGATGAGTTCACCAATAGACTCATTGAGAGGTTCGAGAAGAAGGATCCAGAAGTGCACTTTAGGGAATTGGCACAGTTGAGACAATATGGCACTGTGGATGCCTACATAGCTGAGTTCCAAAGACTTTCAGTTATGGTCACTGGAATCACAGAGAGAAGATTAGTAATCCTATTCACTGAAGGATTGATGGAGCCAATCAAGGGTTGGATCAAAGCTTTTGATCCACCGTCCCTACAAGAAGCAATGAAAAAGGCTAGAAACATGGAGTGGGCTGCTCCCAAAGCAAAGTTCCATTCCAAACCAGCTTTTCACAAAGGGGATAGAGGGAAAAAGTTTCATCAGAAGCCTCATCATAAGGAGTTTAAACCACAGAAACCTCATGGCTCAAGATTGGATCCAGAGACTATCAATGAACTCCGAAGGAAGGGGCTATGTTTCCGTTGTTGGGAAAAATGGTCCCAAGATCATGTGTGCCCAAAGGGTGCTAAAATTCATCAAATTGAGTTCTATACAGCTGATGAAAGCAATTCTGATTTTTCTGATCAGCAAGTTGATTTTGAGGACAGCGATGAAGAAAATACTCCAGAAGAGTCTGAAGGTGAAAAAGAAAGTGGTGGTACATTGGCCCAGCTTTCGAGCTTCCAAAAGAATGAGTCCTTTAAAGTTCGGGGAATGATCAAAGGGCAACGTATTGTTGCTTTGATTGACACTGGTGCAACACATAACTTCATAGACGAAGTGGTGGTGGCAAAGAAAGGATTGCAAACAGAAGACTTTGAAGGGTTCAGAGTTATGGTTGCGGATGGGTTTCACATCTCATGCACCAAGAGGATTTCGAACATGTCAATGCAATTGGGCAATTACGAAGTCAAGGATGACTTCTATGTGGTCAATATTGGAGATACGGATGCTGTCCTTGGCATTCAATGGCTGCGATCTCTTGGAGAGATCTCTTTAAATCTGCAAACTATGGAGTTGAAGTTTCAATCCGATGGAAAGAAGATGGTGTTGAGAGGAATGTCAAATGGTGGCCCTCGGATTGTGTCGTTCAAGAGGATGGCGAAGTTGATGCGTCATGATCAAGTGGAGTGGGCTGCGGAGTGCATGATTCTTCCAGCTAGTCCAGCTGAAACGAAAATAGAGCATCCTCCAGATATTCAGTCTTTACTCACCAAAAAGAGTAAAGTGTTTGCTGATTTACCTCCTGGACCTCCTCCTGATCGAGGTTCAGAACACATCATAGAGCTCAAGGAAGGAGCTAAACCGGTGATCACAACTCCATACCGGTATTCGAAGAGGCAAAAGGATGAGATCGAGAAGAATATCCGAGAACTTTTGGAGATGGGTTTCATACGCCCAAGCAAGAGCCCCTTTGCATCTGCAGTGGTTCTTGTGAAAAAGAAGGATGGTACCATGCGCATGTGCGTGGACTATCGTGCTTTGAACCAAAGCACCATCAAGAATAGATACCCCATTCCCAGAATAGATGAGCTCATTGATGAGCTACATGGGGCTAAGTTCTTTTCGAAGATTGATCTGAGGTCGGGTTACCATCAGATACGAATGAGGGGGTCAGATGTGGAAAAAACAGCTTTCAGATGTCATTATGGCCATTTTGAATTCTTAGTCATGCCATTTGGGTTGACTAACGCTCCGGCAACCTTTCAATCTTGCATGAACCGTGTCTTCCAGAATCAGTTACGAAGGTTTGTGCTGATATTTTTTGATGACATTCTGATCTACAGCAAGACTTGGGAGGATCACCTCAAGCACTTGGAGGAAGTGCTTAGTATCATGGAATCTAAGAGCTTATTTGCTAAAGCTTCCAAATGTGAATTTGGAATGGTGGAGTTACTATACCTTGGCCACATAATCAGTGCTGAGGGAGTAAAGGTGGATCCAGAAAAAATCAAAGCAGTAGTTGATTGGCCACCTCCTGAGAGTTTGACTCAGTTGAAAGGTTTCCTTGGTCTTTGTGGTTTTTATCGGAGATTCGTAAAGGGGTATTCACAGAATGCTGCTCCCCTTACTGATCTCACCAAAAAGGGAGCCTTTGCTTGGTCAGAAAAGGCTCAAATTGTTTTTGATAAATTCAAGAAGATCATGAGCTCGTGCCCAGTCTTGGCTATTCCGGATTTCTCCAAGCCATTCGAGCTGCAATGTGATGCATCAGGTGAAGGAGTGGGGGCTGTCCTGATGCAAGACAAACACCCTATCGTGTTTGAGAGCAGAAAATTGAGGGGTGTGGAAAGATCCTATTCAATTTATGACAAAGAAATGCTTGCCATTATGCATGCATTAGCCAAGTTCAGGCAGTACTTGGTGGGGAACAAGTTCGTGGTTAAAACAGACCACAATAGCCTCAAGCATTTTATGCACCAGAAGGATTTAAATGAGAGGCAACAGAAATGGGTGAGTAAGCTTCAAGCTTACGACTTTGACATTGAATATGTCAAAGGGAAAAATAATGTCGTGGCCGATGCTCTCTCCAGAAGGCCTCATCTTAGCTCATTGTGTGAGCTTACTGCAGATTGGAGAGACATGTTGCTTGCTGATTATGCAAAAAATCAGTTTGCAGCCAGCATTCTGGAAGGTACTTTCCATGATGAAAAGTACCAGGTGGTTGAGGGTTTGATTCAGTATAAGGGAAGAATCTTTCTGGTGGCTGATTCTAAGCTCAAGAAGAAGATTCTTTTGAATTTTCATGACATTCCAGTTGCTGGTCACCAAGGGTTTTTCAAGACCTATAGGCAGATCCTAGAAAGGTTTTCTTGGAAAGGTTTGAAGAGGGAGGTTCAACGTTACATTCAGGAATGTCCTGTTTGTCAAGCAAATAAAAATGAGCACACATTGCCAGCCGGTTTGTTGCAACCACTTCCAATTCCCAATCAAAAATGGGAAAGCATCTCAATGGATTTCATCACTGGGTTGCCTAAGGCTCAAGGGAAGGATTGCATTTACGTGGTAGTTGACAGATTAACTGAAAGTTTGCTCATTTCTTTTCTTTGCCATTGCCAGCACTTTTTCTGCAGCCCAAGTTGCAGGATTTGTTTTTTCGAGGAAGTATTTAGTCGCATATTACAAAGAATATTGTAAGTGATAGGACAGCCAGTTTCTGGGCACCTTTGGCAGCAGAAAGTTTTCGCACGAGTGGTAATCGCGGCTCAACGTAAGCACGATATCACCCTCAAACCGATGGCAAACGTATGGTGACCAACAAGTGGTTGGAAGGCTACTTGAGAAATTGTTATGTCCCCAACAAAGAGAAAGCTTGGTATATTAAGTGGCTGCATATAGGCTTAGGCATCACATAACTCTTACCTTATATATGTCATCCAAAATGTCTCTTGGCACTTTATGGGTATGAAGCACCCAATTTTGCAGATTTGGTGTTTGGTGACAACAAAGCACCATTAGCCAAGGATTTGTTGCAGCATAGTCAGGACATAATGAGATCCTTGAAGGATAATTTGCAGATTGCACAAAATCAGCAGAAGCTATATGCTGATCAGAAGCGTATTGAGCGTGCTTTTGAGGTTGGGGATATGGTCTATCTCCGTTTACAACCTTACAGACAGTCAACTCTCAAGAAGAGTGGAGCTGAGAAGCTCAAACCTCGCTTCTATGGGCCGTTTAGGGTCATCAGAAAGGTTGGGGCTGTAGCTTATGAATTAGAGCTACCTTCAGATAGTAGAGTGCATAACGTCTTCCACGTGTCTCGCCTCAAGAAGGCACTTGGACACAATGTGGTTGCTTCTTCACAGTTGCCACCGTTGGACGAAGGACAGTTGGTTCTAGTTCCCGAGGAGATACTTGATGTCAGAGAACGTTCCTTGAGGAATAGAACTATCAGAGAATGTTTGGTAAAGTGGAAGAACCTGCCTATGGAGGATAACCGGAAAAAGTGATGAGATAATGCAAAGATCCTATTTCTGTAAATTGCTTGGGTGACAAGCAATCTTGGGGAGGGATGGACCAGAATGTCCCCTTCAAGCCCGACATTTCAAAGGATCATAGTCTTTCCTTGGGAACTCGGAGGCTAGTCGGAAGTTAAAATTAGGGTTTCCTAATTTTGAGGAGGTTATTGTTCGAGGATGTTAGTTTTAATGGCGGATTCCTTCTGGGTTTTCAGAGGGCTTCGCAGCGGTATGATCATCCCGGCATTCTGGGTACTTTTTGGAATTTACTATTTTTAGTAAATTCTATTTTTGGCAGCTTGTCAGATGATGTTCAGCTCGGTTGACTTCCTGTTTCAGTGGTCAGATGTTTGGCTCAGTTTTGGCTTCAGTGCACCTCCGGAGGGATAAGCTAAGTTATTTCATTAAAAGGCACATTTAAATATTATATTTTAATGTTGACCTTGGGCCTAGAAGTAATGACTTAAAGATGTTTTAAAAAGGGGCCTTTGAGGGTGGCGCCCTCATTAAATGATTATTTTAATTATTGCCTAAGTCAAGCAAGCTTATGTTGGGCGCACTTTTCAAGCTTGGCTTTTAATTAAAATATCATTTATTAATCTTTGAAGGAGAAAGTACGCCTTCTTGAGGAGATCAGGGAATTTGACCTAAAAGATGATTTTAGGGTTTCGTGAAGTCAAACGAAACTTATAAAAAGAGGGCTTGTGCATCAGTTTGGATCATCTTGGAAAATACACCGTTATGCTGCCGGATTGAATCTGGAACACTTCGAGGGATGAAGACCTCCTAACCATTGGGCATCACTTCGTGTTTGAGAAACAACATCTAGTGGTGAATTTCAGTCTACGTGTGAGTGCATCTTTAGTTCATTCATTGTACGTTCAGATTATTGTAAACTTAGTTAGATTGGCATATTCATGTTTCAGCTTATTGCATTATTGTAGACAGCAGATTCGAAGTTTTAATCATATTTCAAAAAAAGACAAAAATATCATTCTGGGTATTGCATCATTAGAAAGGTTTGTCATAGGCGCCCTAGTTTCCCAGTTTGTAGAATTTTTAGTGAATGCATGAATTTTTAAGAGAAGGTCGAATTTTCTCAGCAAGCCGTACCACTGTACTTGCTTTGAAATTTGTGCAATATTCATTAAGGGCATTTTGAGTTGGTTTCATGTTATTAGTTTGAGAGCTATAATGCTAGGATTGTTGTGCATCAGAGATTTCTTCATTTGAGCAAGTCCTTAGGGTTTTGTGAGCATTTGAATAGTTCTATAGACTGCTGTCATATTATTGTATTGAGCAGATTTGTAACAGAAAACAGAAGACAATATCTTGATCTCCGAAGCATTTGGATTTAGCACTTCCTAAGCATGATATAAGTGCTCCTCTTTGGTACAATGCTGATCCTTTAAATTCAAGTGATATTGGCAGGCAAATTCTTATGATTTTGTACAAACTGACAGTAGTACTGGTAGTCTTCTTTCTTATTCAAATCTGGTTGTAATTCTCAGTTTCAATTAAGTTATTGTAATTGTTAGATCTCCGCCCTATGGTCGCTACTTTCCCGTCTTGGGTCAGCAAGCACATTCTGGGTGTAGAGTAGATTCAATATTCAGCATTTCCTTCAAGTTGCTTTCAGTATTAGTTGAGATAGTATAACTCCGCCCTATGGTAGCTACTTCCCATTCTGGGTGAGCAAGCACATTCTGGGTGTTGAGTAGCTTCATTATTCAGCATTTCATTTCAAGCTTTGCTTTCTGTAATCACTCCGTCATATGGTCGCCCCTCACTCCACCTTGGATTGGGTAGCACATACTTGACGTTGAGTTCCCTTCTGTATCTTGAATTTAATCTTCTCGCGACGCCGCCATTCACTAACCTTAATCTGTGCACTTGCTGAATGTTGTGGTAATCTGTTATTTGGAAAACAAAAAATTTGGCCCTGTGATATTTCACTCTCTCAAACTCCCCCAAAAATATTTTCTCCACCCAAAAACCATCCCCCCAGCATGTATCAATCTCCATTTTATTGCTTGCGCCATTAGGAAATCAAATTGAATCATATTTTACCAATTTACAACTAAATTGTCACAAGAACGAAAAGTGTAGTAGGTAGGTGGAAGTTCGGAAATGCAACAAGGTGAAATCCCACAGATACAGTAGCAAGCGAAAGATTTGCAAACAACTAGTTTAAACAAGAGATTCTCCTTCATGACCAATAGGCCAACAAAACTACACAATTGTACCAGGTGACATCATTACATCGTCTTCATCCTTTTATGTTTACTGAACTAAACCTTTTAAATGGTCGACATATCTGGGTCAATTGCATTCATCCACAACCGTAAAATGCCAATGTCATCATCAAGACTTCATATGTACCAGATGACTAAGCTTTGAAATGTTCACACCACATGAGTTTGTTCGCAAATCCTAATGGCTATGAGAAACGCACGTACTTTGGATGGATAAGGAACTCTAGAAAGAGGTAGATGAACAAGGAATTTTTGCAAAGCTTGGTGACCTCGAAGTTCCTGCAAATGTAGAAGAAACCATCAGTATCGATTGTGCGCCCAAAACATGGAAATCGGATGTAAACGAGCCAATTTAGCACCAATTCTCTGCAAAAGTCAGCATTAAACCAAACATCTGCAGAAGGGCAAGTTCAATGACATTGTAGAAGTCCACAAACCAATAACAAACCAAAAACTTGCAAAGCCATAACTTAGTTAATTTGTGCCCAATTCTCACCAAATTTGATCTATAGATACCCATTAGGCTCCTCTACAAGGAGACACCCTTAATTTGAACCAAATTACCTGTGGAAATCCACTTGAAACCACAGCTTGAAAACCAATAGAAACAAATAAAAATCAACAAAACTGAAAGCAAAGAAAGAAAATATTTTTGGCTAATGCAAGATTACTTGTGGACCTAGACGCCCTTGCATCATACACCTTCAACCACACATGTTTCATATCCAAATATTTGTCCTACCACTCAAAAAAAATTCATATCATTTCAATGTGCCTCCACAAAGGTGAATTTGGGTCAGTTTTGAAAGAAAGTTGACCGACAAAGCTAGAATTGGTTGCCATTGTAAAAATGGAATCCATAGGGCCTACAAAAGCAAGTTTGAGAAACAAACAGTGAACAATATGTTCTAGAGTGAAGAATATAAACAAACGAAACTGATTTTATAAATAAAAAGCTCAAGCTGATCATTTATAAATTGGAAACTCAAACAATTGTTAGTTATAGCTCGATAATTTGTGTAATTCTGTATATTAAAAATAAAACTTGATTTTTGAATAGTTCAATTTGTTGCACCCCAAATTAAAATTTTTGCTACATGTAGGCATTTTGAAGAAATAAGTAAAAGTCTTGTTAAATCTGTCAAAAAGGTCAAAATTTGGGTGTGCATGTCTTGCATGAGGGGTAAAAACTTGAAATTTCCAAAAATTGATGATCTAGGTTTGCTTAGAGCGGCCTAAACTACAAAACCCAGATCTTAGTTTTTCATCCCTACTTTTTAGGAAAACTTATTTTTAAAAAATTCTAAAAAATAGTAACTTTTTCTAGGTTTTTCCCGGGGAGTTTCTTTCTCAACGTGATACATCGCAAAACTTCTAAAATAAAGTTTGTTCCTCACAAAATCAAACTGATTTTGATTGGCTCAAAATACTTCCTCATTAGGCTGGTGCAGTTAGAATCATGAAATGATCAGTTTTTCCCTAGTGGGTCTATTTTGCTTTTTCAATTTTAGAAAGCATTTCGGGAACTTCAAAAGTCATCAATGGAGGTCAGTTAGCCGCCTAGCATTAGATTCAACGTTCAAGCTCTGAACAAAAGATGGGTTGAAGAACATGCATGAAGAACGAAGGATGAAGGTGAAAACTGCAGAAAAATGACAAGTCTACCAGCCATGGGCACCCCAGAAGAAGATAGGTGCCCATCGTTTTAGGGCATCAGATGATGGAATTAGGGTTTGAGCTTCCAGGAAATGTTGTTCAGTTTCCTCTCAGGTCCGCAGTGAGCCCGACAGTGCAGTCAACGGATCAACCAATCACCCAGAATTTAGGATCGAATGAAGAGGTTTCAAACATAGGACAAAAAGCAAATCATAAAAATCATTGAAAATTGTCTACATCTGGGAACTTTGGGCCCCCCAGGTACCCAGGGGCGCCCAATCTTTTGATAGGCCTAACTCAACAGTTAGGGTTTGCAGAGGGGATCAATCTCTTCGATGTTCAGTCAGCTTCGCTGCGGATATCTCCATCAGAACATCAAACTGGTCAATATCCAGAAAATCTAGATCAAAGTTGAAGGTAAAAGATGAAGATTCAAGTTTGAAGATGAAATCAAGCAAAAAAGATGGCCAAGTCTGGAGGAGTTGGGTGCCCCAGAAGGAGATAGGCGCCCTTGAATTTGAGGGCTTAAACAGATGAATTTGCCAATGAAACCTCCAGCGTGACTTCTTCATATTTGAACAAGCTTTCCAACGAGACCATTGGCACGTCAATCTGAGTTGGTAGTCAACAGATCCTGAAGGTGGAACAAAAGGAAAAACAAGAGCTAAATGACAAGTCAAGCAAAGAAGAAAATGTTGAAAAATATTCCAACTTTGGTGAAGTTGGGCGCCCCAGCTAGCCAGGGGCGCCCAAGCTTTTGATGCCTTAGATTCCACTTTTAGATGAAATCACTCCCAAAAGACCCCTCTCAGAATCTTCTTAGCTCCGCAACGAGTCCACCAGTGAATCCATCCGAGCTCCGGATCGTCAGAAATGACAAGGTCATTTGAAGGAGAGGAGTTGATGAATAAACCCAAAAAATAGGTCTGATGAACATGGGCATCCTTGGAGAGAATAGGCTCCCAAGATTTTGAAGCTCGAAATGATGGAATTTGTAGATTCGGTCACCAAGATCACCTCATCAAATTCTGCCAGGCTATCCAACGAAGCAGTCAGCCAGCCAATCTGATTAGTGTAGCTCCTAGAATCAAGATTTCATTAGAAGATCAAAGGGAAATGGAGAAAGTGAAAAACACAAAAATGGCTAACACTGTAAAGGCTAGCGCCCCAGAAGGGAATGGGCACCCATGATTCTGGAGCATCAAACGAAGTTTTTAGCTAAAGTTTCCTCCAGGATGATCTTCTTAGAATCAGTTAGGCTTTGCGTTGAAACATTTAGCTCGTCCATCGGATCAATTTGGAAGCTAGAGATCAAAATCAAAGTTGGATTTCAAAGTTGAGAAAAGTTGAAAAACTCAGAAAAATGGTTGAAAAACTCAGAAAAATGGTTAAGTCTGGGAGAAATTGGTGCCTCTAACCAAGAAGGACGCCCAAGTTACCTTGCCTTTGTCAAAATTTTCAAAATCGCAAGATGAACATGAATATCTAGGTTCAATGCACAAGAAGATTTTAGGATTTGCATGGATAAAAGCAAAAGAAAGTAGGGTTTTCTCAAGCCAAGAGCTTATTTAAGAGGCTTTTATCATTCAAAATTCATTATATTTTGCAGGTGGCGTCCAAGTTGAAGAGGAGGAGCAACTTTCAAGTTTTTATTTCAAGATTCAAGAGTTCAAGGTTGCTGATTTTTAAGTTCTTCATTAATTTTCAGACCAACAACATAAGACCTTGCTTTTTCATGATTTTTTCATCTAAAACATCAAATGTTTGAAGAAGAAGGTCAAGCTTTTCAATTTTCAGCCATCTGGGTCTCTTCATCTCATCTTTCTGAAGAAATTTTGAAGAAATTTCTCAAGTTGCAGCAGCTGCTTTTTCCTTGCATGTCAGAGAAATCATCAGAGTTTGCAAATTTTGATCATCTGGGTCCTCTTGAAACAATCTTCTGAAGAAAAAAACCCATATCACAGCTTTTTCAAGAAAATTTCAGATTCTAGGCTTTGTTGCTTTTTCAATCAGCCCTCTCTATTTTTCAAGTCTGATCAACTAGGTTCATTCCAAATTTTATTCTAAACAAAACCTAGGTGCCACCTTTTTTTGGTGAAAAATTGAAGAAATTAGGGTTTGTTGCTTTTTCAATTTACACTCAATTTTCAAAAACGGACAATCTGGGTTGTCTTGCAATGAAATTTTGAGCAAAACCCATATCTCAGAAAGTTTTTGAAAAATTTGTCCGTTTGAAGAAGAAAAACCAGCATTCTAAAAATAGTAAGTTGCTCAAAACTTGTTTGAACCTAGGCAAGTTTATAGTCATTCTTCAAGGTTTCCAAAATGGAATACACTCCCAATGATTTTAAGACCAAGTCAGCACTATATCATGACTTCATCAAAACAACTGAGACTGACTTGCATCACATAAAGCTAGTGTTCAACCTACATGCTTTGGAGAGCACAGGTAACACTGCAATCAGAAACCTAGGGCACTCTGGACTATTCGCAGTGGCATCCATTCCTATTTCAGTTCAGAGTCTCTAATTTGTAATCGCTTGCATCAAGCATTACAATCTGGTGACACGGGAGATTCAATCAGTTGATGGCAAATTGATTTGTAGTTTGAAACCTGACATGATTGAGAAATGCTTCTCAATTCCTCCTTGGCCTGAAAGTGTTACTATTTCTAAAGGAGAATGTGAAAGGATATGGGAGATGCACAAGGACAAGTATAGTAAGAAGATTGCACAAAAGTGGATGAAAGAAAAACATAAGACTTTGCCTAAGAACATTGGGCGAGGAGAGTTCAAAGATGAAATTGCTATCATAATCACCTTGCTCAACAGGGTCACTGGACAAGAAGATGCTACAAAGTTTCAACCTTGGATGTTCTATGTTATACCTCACATCATGAAGAAGACTAAGTTCTATGATTGGGCGACCTTGAACAATAACAACCTCCATCAACAAATAACAAAATACTTCCAGATTCATGAATTCCATATGGTTTCCTACCTAGTGGCCTACCAAGGTCAATTCAGGCTGAACACGTAAGGGTCTCAAATGCATGCAACATATTTCTCCATAACTACTATCCTTAGCCGGAGTTCACTTAAGTCATTAAAGGGGATCATTAAAAAGAGGGTGAAATCTGCAGGCTTTGATGTCACGCGCAGGACCTGGATAATGAGTTGCATGTCCATGTCTCATCCACCACCAGGGTAGTAGTAGTAGAGTGGGCAGATTGGTTTATACAGTTTCCTACTTTCACCTACCTTAGAGTCTATGGCTTCTCCGATGCTCCACTCATGTTGCCGAGGTACCCATCAGATGAAATTGTTTTCATGGAATTCTTAAGGCAAGCACGTGATGTCCACATAGTCTTGAGGAATAGAAAGAAACCCGCCCTCAGTTTTCCATTGGGGTTGGGAATTTATACATGCA